>RJWM01002458.1:87704-128569 GCA_004363535.1 Dasyprocta punctata
TTTGTTTTGAGGCACCGGGGATTGAACTCACAACCTCACACCTGCCAGGGCAGGCGCTTAAGGCACTGAGCCAAACTCCCGGCCCTGGTTTTTTGAGGCAGGGTCACACTATGTAGCTCAGGCCGGCCTTGCGCTCGCGTTGTAGCCCAAGCCAGCTTTGAACTCACAACGCTCCTCCTACCTCAGCCTCCCGAGTGCTGGGAGGGCCGGAAGTTTGGCTCAGTGGCTTAAGCACCTGTCTGGCAGGCGCAAGGTTGTGAGTTCGATCCCTGGTGCCACACACACACACACACACACACACACACACACACACATATATGTATATGTATATATATACAGACCAGCTTTATCATAGTTCCTATTAGGCTGACAATATCATGCTCTTCAAAAATCCTAGAGCCAGGGATCTAGCTCAGCAGCACAAGCTCCTGCCTGGCAAGTGCAAGGTCCTGAGTTTGATTCCTGGTACCGAAAAAAATTCCTAGAAAATTAAAAATTAAAAGAAAAAAATTATATTGCCAAAGATTAACAGTTTCATAACCATCTACATTTATCTCAAAGCAATCAAAATATTATAGTTTCTTTCATTCACAGCATCTATAGCACACACACACAAAGATGGCATGTCAGATGGTGTTTCCAACAGCAAATGTTTATCAAATGTGTCTTGACAAACCAACAAGCGCTACTGTGATAAAACACATCAAGTTTATGAGACCTTGGCAATAAATTGCTGTATTTCCAACCCCAATGAAGGCTATAAACAATACTGAATCGTGGGGACGAGGGAAGAGCTTTTTATTAAAATTGAACATATTAAATATAAATAAATAGAATGTATGTGAATTAGCCAAGACAATTCTTAGTCTACACAAAAATAACTTCAATACATAAGATTTCAATACTCAGCAAATTCTCTTCTAAGGCAACTCAAGTACATTACTAAGGGTTCATCCTAAAGGAAAAATATTGCTATACTATTTTTAAAGAGCAAATCTAGGCAGCCTGTTTTTATGAACCTATGACCTAAAAATGTTGCTACATTTTTAAAAGGGTTGTTTAAAAAGAAAAACAAGATCAAGGTTATAGAAATTCCTCATTTAACAACCAAGTTCTGTTCCTGTGAGTAGGTTTTAAACTGACTTGGTCACCAAATTGAGGAATTGTATATAGTACGTACATTACAATATTCAGAACATAGAAGTGGTCCAAGGAGCCAGGAATGGTGGCGCACGCCTTGAATCCCAGCACTCAGGAGGCTGAGGTAGGAGGAGCATTGTGAGTACGAGGCCGGCTTGGGCTACAATGTGAGCGCAAGGCCAGCCTGAACTACATAGTGCGACCCTATCTCAAAGAACTAGGGCCAGGAGTTTGGCTCAGTGGCTTAAGCGCCTGCCTGGCAGGCACGAGGTTGTGAGTTCAATCCCTGTTGCCCCCCGCAAAGAACTAGTCCAAGGAAATTCCAATTTGAAGACTCTGTATAACTCTTACATGCAGTACTGTAATGTACAACAGAACATAAAACTATAGTACTGTACAGTACATCCAGCAAAACTTACAGCACTATATAAACAAGGTATACTGTACAAAACAAACAAACAAAAAAAGACACTGAGGCTCTATAAACAGTATGTACAGAATTGTACAAAAAGTCAATTGTAAGTCCAAACAGTTGTTAACCAGGTGGGTCACACTACAAGAAGAATATCTGTATATGTACAGCCTGGAAAGCCTAAAATTTTTATTACATTGCCCTTTATGGAAAAGGTTTGCCTACCCTGTTTTGTGATAATAAATCTAAAACCAACTTGAGACAGCATCTTGCTCTGTAGTTCAGGCTGGCCATGATCTTGCTGTGATCCTCCTGACTCATCCTTCTGAATCCTGGGGTTACAGGTTTGTGTCACTATGCTCAGCTAGTTTTTAATCAATAAGTTATTAAGTCCTTTTATATATTACTGCTAAGATTAAATCCATTAAGTTTTTGAACTCTGAAATGAGAAGTTTTTTAGAAATTACCACCAATTCTGGAAGTACTCTCAAGCACCACAATAGGTCTTTTAAAAATGTAACTGACCCTGCCCGGTGGTGGTATGGTGGCACAGGCCTGCAATCCAAGCACTACGGAGGCTGAGGCAAAAGGATCTCTGTGAGTCCAAGGTCGGCCTGTGTTACATAGTGAGATCCTCTCAATAAAACACAAAACAGCTGGGCATGGTGGTCCAAGCTTGTAATCCCAGCACTTGGGAGGCTAATGCAGGGAGGATCACCACAAAATCGAGGCCAGCCTGGGCTACACAGTGAATTCATTGGCAGCCTGAATTACAGAGCAACATTCTGTCTCAAAAAAACCCAGAAGAATTCCACTGACCCTAACATTTTTCTGTACTTCCAAGACATGTCATCTAAAACCAAAAGAAAATAATCAACTCTTGGTAGCCATACAATACACCTAATCCTTATGTAACACTTATCTAAGTTGAAATTTTCCTGTTATCCTACAGCAATGAGGGCTAATCTTTTAGTTTTCAATGATTTAAACAGTCCACTGTGGCACACATACCATACATTCACTACCACTGCCCTATAGGGTCTGTCAAGTGACATTTTAACTGTGTAGTCAATATAGGAAGTCTGTTCAACTCAAAGCACTTTCGCTTTAGCAAATTACCTGTAAACTATGCATGTACATCCTACTTCAAAGTATGTACAGTAGATCTTTTGCTCCAAAACAAATTTAAACACTTTGAAGTGTAAAAATAGAACTCAGACAATGGCTTTTTTCAGGTAATAATTTAATATCAAAGTATGTGTGTGTGTCACATATGTAAACATTTTTTCATTAATATGACAAGCTGAAAGAAAAAACACATGTATATGTGTATATATATATATATATATATCAAAAAAATAGTTAAGATAGTTATACTACTGATTTCTCCGAGTTCGCTGAAGAGAAAGATTTGTGCTGGTATTGTTAGGACAACTGCAGGCAGACGTCTTGTGCTCTGGGTCAATGACTGGGGATGACAATGCGCAAAGTATGCACCATCATGGCCCCGACTGATGTTCTTCAAAATTTTGTTGTAGTTTTTTTTCTTTTTTTTTCTTTCTTTTTATGTTTGAATAAAATGGATTTGAAAAATAAAAATTAAAAAAAATGTTTGTGTGTGTGTATGTGTGTGCGCATGCTGTGTTTGAGACGGGGTCTATGCTCCTGCCTCCTACCATCACACCTGGGTTCAAAGTTTTTAGAGTAATCAAAAGTAACCATTACTATAACCTTCAAAGTCTGTGATCCCGGCATTTGAGAGGTTGAGGCAGGAAGATCACATTGAGCTGGAGGCCAGTCTGGGTCACACAGTGAGTTCAAGGTCAGCCTGAACTACATAGTGAGACATCTCAAATAAACATTAAAATGAAAATACAAGAATCCATGCACAAGACCTTGGGTTCAATCCCCAGCATAAATGGGAAAAAAAATGGTTCAAGAATGACCTCAAATTCTGACTGCAACAGATTACAAACTTCATGTGAACACAGATGAAAAGAAAATCATTATGTTGTCAAAACACCTTCTCAGAAAATTCTAATGAGGGTAGATGTGGGTTGTGCACACCTGTAATCTCAGCACTTGGGAGGCTGAGACAGGAGGATCCTCATGAATTTGAGGCCAGCCTGAATCCACCTTATTTCAAACAATATGCACCAAGTCACATCACACATACAACTGTGGTCACAGAACACATATAAAATGAGGACCACATGCTACCCAAAACCATAAACAAAAAGCTAAGGTAATGTAAGAAACTGGCTCCAATGTACCTCCAACAACATCAGTCTACATTAATGCAAATATATTTTTAAGTCATACTACTGAGGAAGGCCCTTTTTTCTTGAGCTATCTATTCCCAAAAAAACTGAAGAAATGATTCCCCTAAAAATAAGTCTTAAGAAATATTTTGTTGGGCCAAGGATAAAGTTCAGTGGCACAGTGCCTGCCTGACAAGTGTGAAGTCCTGAGTTTGATTCCCAGTACCAAAAAAAAAAGAAAAAAGAAAAAAGAAATAACTTGTTTTAGTTGCTCATGGTGGCATATGATTGTTTAATTCCAGCACTTCGGAAGCTGGGGCAGGAGGATCTCTGTGTCAGAAGCCAGTCTGGGCTACACAGTGAGTTCAAGGCCAGGCTAAAGTATATAACAAGATCCTGCCTCAAATCAATCAATCAATAAATTCCCCCAAAAAGAATTTGCTTTAAGTCATTCAAAAGAGCAAATAGCGAGCATACTACCTTCCTTTCAAAGAAAAATGGAAAGCTGCCTGCAAAGTAAATATTTCAACAAGAGGGCTGGGAGTTTGCCTCAGTGACTTAAGCGCCTGTCTGCCAGGCACAAGGTTGTGAGTTCAATCCCCTGTGCCACAAAAAATAAAAAAAATTTAAAAAAATATTTCAACAAGTTACTTTTCCAATAATGTACTCAAGTTTACTTTTTGAATTTGAGACAACAAATGTAAAAGATAAGGCTTCCTTCCTATTAGACACCAGAGGAAGAGACAAACACTCCAGGAGGCGGGGAGAAAGCTGCTCACAAGCAATCCCCAGATCATCCTCTCCAGGCTGTGGAAAGTAAATCCACCACCGAAGGAAGCCTCCACTGTCTAGAGCAGTGCTGATACCTGGGCCACAGCGGGCTGTTTGTATCACTGAAAGTTCTAAAAGGTTTACCATCACTACTCCAAAGCCCTTTTCAGATTTTCTCCTTGTCAAGTCAATTTTGGAATTCCCTGTACTTAACAACTTCAAAGGCTGGGGATGCCTATAGTATGCGGCACGAGGCCCTGGGTTTGATCTCCAGTAACACATACATATATACACACACACACACAAACACACTTCAAAAAAAGAGACTTGAATCTGCAAGAGGCAAGTATTCTCATCAGCTCCCCTGTTTTCCAGGATTCAATTAATTAAGAAAAATTGAGCTCCTCGAAAATGATATTCAACATTAATTGTAAATTTAAACTAAATGACACAACCAAAAACATTCAAGATAGACGTGGTGGTGTACACTTGTAACACTAGGACTCGAAAGGCTGAGGCAGGAGGCTCATCTCAGTTTGAGGCCAACCTGGGGTACATAGTGAGTTCAAGGCCAGCCTGAACTACAAAGAGAAACCTTGTCTCAAAAAAAAAAAAAAAAAAAGACAAACAAAAAACATTCAAGGGAAAGTTTCCCCACAAGAATGTTGCAAATAACAGAATATAGAATATGAGCAACACTTTTAAGAACAAAATCAAGGAAAGGTTGACTATCAAGATTTTATTCTCTTCAGACATAAACCACAAACGCAGAATAACTGTATTAAATTGCTTGAACCACCAAAATATAGTTCATATAAGACCCTAGAAAACATAAAAGCTCAAAATTAACACTCAGTAAGCAAACTTTTCTGAAGTCGAATTCCCTTCCACTGTGAGAAACAACTAGAAACACAGGTACTGAAATTGTTCATCTGCCCTCTTTTGCCTTCAAGGCCTGTCCAGGCTGTGCAGTGGAGCCCACCAGCCGCAAGGCGCTTGAGAAGCAGCTCCACTAGGGAAGCACGACCTCTCCCCTCTCTGGGCTGACCCTGGGACTTTCAGTGGCAATTTCCTCAACAACTCAAGTCTGTTGTTCTGGAAAATAAGCCACCGCATCTACAGCATTCAAGTTACACAACTGCGAGATGAGGTTGCAAGTTCAGGGCAACAAGCAGGGACAAATCAGGGCCAGACCATGGTGGCTTCATTCTTGTTTAATGCTTTCCACAATTCGCTTCCACACCCAAAAAAATTGTCTCCACCTTTCTGAGAGTTCTTAGGGTCCAAACGTTCTAAGATTTAAAAAGCCAAATTACTTCGGGGATCAGCCTCCACAATCCAGGATTGCTCTGATTCACAAGTCATTCTTTTTTTGTTTTGTTTTGAGACAGTGTCTCCCTATGTAGCCCACGCTGGCCTCAAACTCACAGCAATCCTGCTTCAGTCTCGCAAGTGCTGGACCCAGGTCATTCTTCAGAACATTTCTGCTCCCTATCCTCCCTGGGAACTGCAGTGAGATAGCTCCTGGTAAACTGCACAGCACTTCAGAAACATCAGCATCTCTAAAGAACAGTACAAATCGTTAAATAAAGAAGAGAAAACTACCCTTAACTCATACTAACCAAAAGCTGCCAAACCACTAAATTTTAGCCTATTAAATGAAAGCACATCAACTTTATTTCAGTAATACTGCTAGTAAAGAGCTTCCAAACTGTTAAATTACATATGTGTGTGCATGTATGTAAATACACTCTTAAATATACACATTCTTCAGCACAGATGACAGAGACTCAACTGTCTGTCTCAACCTCTCAAAATTAAACGAAATGAATGACTGCAGGTACAAACAGTAGAGACTAAACTATTATTTGTGATGCAATCACTGCATGTCAAAGCTCTCTTCAAATGGGAAAAGCCTGAGAAGATAGTCCCCAAAATAACAAACTTCACTCTTAAAGACAATCAAAAAAACAACGAAGTCATTATGGTGCTTTTCCCCCTTGTGACCACTGTCACTCATAATAATTTACTAATATCAAATAATTAAAATTTGCAACAAGGAAAGACTACAATGTAGGACAACAGATTAAGAACTGATACAAAACGCTGGTGTATCTTCCCTGATATAACTGCTGTATTTTTGTATAGTGTATTTCTCCTCAACGGGGCTCGTAAACCACTAGGGAAGAGAAGTAAGTCCCTTCCCCCACCAACCAAAGCCATCTCAACAGCGGGACATGTTCTACATTAAAACTGAAGCCCTCGAGAGCGATTTCCCGGTCGAACCTCGCGGGGCTGCCGTTCCCCGCCCGCCAGTCACCGAGAGGCCCGGGGGCTCCCAGTCCCGATCGGCCACGCGGCGGAGCCCCGAGCCGATGGGCAAGGCGGCCTAGGTGCCGCTGGTCACCGCCACGCTGGGGCCACAGGGCTGTGCAGGCCTTCGTCAGGGAGAGCGAGGCTTCCGCCTCCTAAGGCGCCCTACCTCATGCTGTAGGCGCCGGCGCCCAGCTCCTGCCCGATCCCCGAGAGGCTGGCGTCGAAGTCGTGCACCAGCCCGGACTCGATCACCTCGTCCATCTTGAGCACCCAGGCCATCTTCCGGCCTCGCCGCCGCCCCGCGCAGCGCGGCCTCCGTGTCCGGGGCGAGGGAGCCCGAGCTCCGCGGGCGCGTCCTGGGGGAGGGCGCGGGTGAAGCCTCCGGCGGCGCGGCGAGTGGTCACCAGCGGCGGCCCGGGAGGCAGCCGAGACGAGGGCGGCCGAGGCCCAGCTGGCAGGGCACAGCGAGCCGGCGAACACTTGCAGCGAGAGCGACCGGGCCGCCGGCAGCGACTCCCTCCCGCGGACACCAGCCCCGCGCCTCATGCCGCCGCCGCCTCCACCCGCCCCCTGAGCCGCTCGCGCCGCAGCCGCCACCGCCCGCCCCGCCCCGGGGCCCCCGGTCGCATCCCCCCCGGACTGCGCGGGCGCGGGAGCTTAGCCCGCTCCGTCGACCGCGCGGCGAGTCCTCGGAACACCCGTCACCCACTCCCCGGCCTCGACCCCCGGCCCGCGGCCCGCCCGCCCAGGCTTCAGCGCCCTTTCGCCCCAGCCAACCCCGCCGACGCCGCTCCGCCGGCCCGGACGCTGGCTTCGATACGGGTCCGGCTCGGGCTCGCTCGCTTCTTCCGCCTCCTCCGGCCCCGCCCTAGCCCCGCCCCCGCGTTTGCTCCCGCCCAGGCCCGCCCCTCGCGGCCTCCGCTTCAGGCCACTCCCAGCGCCTCACAGCTGCGGCACCGCCTAGGGTGGCCTGCGGCGTGGCCCCGCCCCCGCGGCGGGTTTCCAGTGCCTTCAACCCAGGAGCCGCGGCCCGCAGCAAAAAGGCGGTGCCAGAGAGCAACATGATTGACAGAAGAACTGTGCAATAATGGCAAGAACCTGGACGAGTTCCCGTGAGTCTCTGTGCCTCTGGGCTGCACACCCAGTCAAGGATGTTTTTCCGCTTGGGCGGGTTCGAGGGAATACATTTGCTGCCGAAAGAAAGAATTCATTGGACCGCACTGGAGGAAGTGGTTCTGGTCGCCATTTCCGGAGCTTTACTCTGTCTCAGTAGTCCATATTGTCCTCAGCGTGGAGCGGGGGTGGGGGGGACGGAAGAGCGGTAGATTGGCGCAGAAATCTTGATTGGCACGAGAGTAGTCCAATCAAGTCTCCTGAGAACTTCGTGACGTCTTCGCTAGCAGTTGTGTGGCCGCTACAGAGCGCTAGATTTCGGGCGTTGTAGCGGAGGCGCGCCTGACCTAGTAGCCTTGCGACACGCCCCAGTCGCTGCAATCCTCTGGAGGCTAGGAGGTCGCCATCTGCACCCCTGATAGAGCGCGCGCCTTTGGGGCTGAAGGACGGAAATCTCTCTTCCTGAGGGAGATGAAAGACGGGACTAAATCAGAGGTTGATTTACAGGGCCCGCATGCGGATTCGAATTCCTGAGGTTGGGATTCCAGGAGATTCCCTACGGAAGAGCGCGTCTTTCGACCTCTCAGCTTTATTTAGCTTGGATCAAGCCCATTGCCTTCACGATAAGGCCCAGATTTTAACCATAAGCCTTTGCCTCGTTTATCGGTTTAAGTACAAAAACAGATTAAACTCAAATTTCATCCCAGTAAAATACTGGCTCTTGGCTAGAATAATATTCATACCCCTGTAATTTAAATGTTAAGACAGGTGTGGGGGTGCACGCCTGTAATCACAGCGTTCGCGAGTCTGAGGCAGGATTGCTGCAAATTCAAGGCCAGCCTGGGCCACAAAGTGAGTTCAAGGCCAGCCTGAACTGCACAGTGAGACCCTGTCTCAAAAAAGACTCACCCCCCCCAAAAAAAACAATTGTAGAATCTGGGACAGGGCATTACTGGGGATTGAAACCTTCGCACTGAAGCTACATCCCCAGCTTTTTTTTTTTTTTTTTTAGATAGGTTCTCGCTGAAGTACTGGCATTACAAGTATGCACCAAGCATGACTTACTTTTTAGCAAAACATTTTTACAAACCTTTCATTTGTAGCTTGGCGTGGTGGTGCACGCCTTTAATCCCAGCACCTGGGAGGTTGAGGTAGGAGGAGCGTTGTGAGTTCGAGGCCGACTTGGGCTACAACGCGAGCGCAAGGCTGACCTGAGCTACATAGTGCGACCCTGCCTCAAAAAACTAGGGCCGGGAGTTTGGCTCAGTGGCTTAAAAACAAAAAAACCTTTCATTTGCTATAGCTACTGAAGTAGATACAAGAGATGAGGAAACTCAGAAATACATGAAAAGATCTGCCCAAGATCATATGGTAAGTAGCTGAGCTAAGGATTTTTTAACTAAACCAGATTGCTGGACTCTAGGCCATTACTTTAGGAAGCTCCATTTGGCTACTACGAATCTATATGACCAGTCTATTGTGCGGTCTAATTGGGGTCCTAGGTATGTCTTTATTCCATGGACACTTGCTATTTCATTCAGTGCTCTCATCTCATTTCCATAGCCTACTCTATAACCAGATTAGCAAAGGCCTATTACTAATGGAATATATGGAGCAGTAAAATGGAGGTGTTACCAATCAGGTGAGTATTATTTTGATCAATTTGTATAGAAATCATGAATAGGCAAAATGCAGCTCCTTTAAGATTAACAACTCTGAGCTTTCAATGCCAGTGGCTGTCCAGGCATCTGGAGCTAGCAGCTACCAACAACTCTGGAACTCTTCCATGAGACAGAACTAACGAAGGGCAACTTTATTGCTCTATGATTCTCTGCCACTCTCTGGCTGCTAGCAGCCCTCAAGATGCCAGTAGCCTTGAGTGTTACCAGTTTTTTGGGGGTTTTTTTTGTTGTTGTTGTTATTGTTGTTTTTTAATACAGGGCCCTACTTTGTTCAGGCTGGCCTTGAACTCACTGTACCCTAAGCTGGCCTCAAACCCATGGCATCCTCCTACCTCAGCCTCCTGGATGTTGGAATTACATACACTCTGGGATTGTTTGGTTTTTTTTGTTGTTGTTTTTTCTGAGTTAACCAGCTCTTGGTGTAAATAGCTCAGCCTGCTATATGGAGTAGGAATCATGAATAGTCAAAATAAAACCATCCAGAAGAGGCTTTCTTTAGGTCTTATACAGGGGCATAGTGCATGAACTGACCTGATAAAGGTATGCAGAAGGCTGCTAATACTGACAGGAAGGCTGGGCTCACACATGTACAATATCGTGCTGGTTAACCACAGACTTTCTGCTTAATCATGGTTAGGGGAAGGACTCCTTGCAGACCAGATTAGGAACATATGAAGCAGGTACAGATGAGTGGAGTCATCTGGTAAGAACCTGGGACCAAAGCTAAGTCTCCTAGAACAATTGTGAGGTGTCTATATAGCTATGGCCACTCATAAGGACTGTATAATAAAGATGAAAGAAAAATAGATTTTAAAAGAACTTCTTGGGACCCTTCTATCTCAAGGGAAGGGATATTTCTCTGACTCTTGGGATAAATATAATAGCACAAATCACCACCAGGTTCTTTAACCAGGCTATACCCTAAAGTACCAATTAAATAAATTTAGAAGTAGAGCCTCAGAAACCTATTAAAGTAATAGAAAACTTAAAATACCCAAGACATTGGAAAAAAATAACACAGGCTATTACCTTGATTCCAAATTTGGAGATAATACAGTGACTGAGAAAGACTGATGGATGTGAGAAGCTAATGTGACCGAAACCACGGAAGATCCCCTGGATTATCAAACGTGATAGGGTCTTGCTGAACAGTAGCCTAAAACAGAAGAAACCAGTGCTCTGCAGACTGGGATGGGCTTCAACAGAAGTTATCAGCCAAGTGTTGGGTGGTTTAGGTTAGATTTTATTTATGACCACCCCCTTCCATAGTTCTCGCTCTGGAAGGAACAACTCTACAAACAGCATCCTCCCAGTCCTGGTAACATGAGGGTGGAGCTTGATCCTGCTAGAATGAAGAGGAGATAACAAAATGTCAGCTAGTTAACAGTGGCCCGCCAGGCATGGTGGTGCACGCCTTTAATCCCAGCACTCCGGAGGCTGAGGTAGGAGGAGCATTGTGAGTTCGAGGCCGGCTTGGGCTACAGCGCGAGTGCAAGGCCAGCCTGAGCTACACAGTGCGACCCTGCCTCAAAAAACCAGGCCCGGGAGTTTGGCTCGGTGACTTAAGCGTCTGTCTGCCAGGTGCGAGGTTGTGAGTTCAATTCCTGGTGCTGCAAAAAAAAAAAACAAAACAAAAAACAGTGGCCCTTCCCCACACCTCTCCTCTGTAACCTGAGGGAGAAAGTGCCTAGAAGAAAGGAAGGGAGAGATGTAGAGGTGTGACTGGGTAAACACTCCTAAAGTGACTCACCCACTAAATGTTCCTGGGTTTGAGGTTGTTTGCCTCTCCTTCTGAAGTTGGATTCCAGGGTCTTCTCAGACAATTGAATGAGATCAACAAAAGGCAGTGACCAAGGTTATTCAAGAAAGTAAAAGTGAAGAGTGGGACAGAAACTGGCTCTGCAGAGCGAGTTTGGGCCAACTAAATAGCAAACGTGGATAAGAGCACAGATAAAGGTACATGCTGCGTCTGGGAAACACAGCATGGGCTATCATGGAAAGCTATGATAGCGCCAGCTCCTCATACTGCCTTTTATTTTAGATTGTCCAAATCTCGAGGAAACCAGTGAGAACTTCTTCATAAGGCTCTTGAGAGACTGTGCTAGAATCCCAGGCCTAGGCTGATATCAGGTCTAGGCCATTCTACTGAAAACCTGCTCAAGTTCTCAAAAGAAGTCCACATAGAGGGCTTTGGAACTATTCTGGGCATGTGTCCAGGATCTTGTAA
Organism: Dasyprocta punctata; assembly: GCA_004363535.1. Taxonomy (NCBI): domain Eukaryota; kingdom Metazoa; phylum Chordata; class Mammalia; order Rodentia; family Dasyproctidae; genus Dasyprocta; species Dasyprocta punctata. Next base: position 99,627 of record RJWM01002458.1, read on the forward strand.
TTAACAGGTCACGCCTGCTTCTTCAGCCAGCTTTTGCCATGCCGTCCTTACCTATCTCAGAGGGACCAGGTAACACAAATTCTCTGGGGGAGCAGTAAAACCGAGGCTTAGACATCAGTACTTTAGGAACACAAGACTACTCAGGATAGTTTATAACCCTAAAAGGATACGAACCTACTGGTAAGAAAAGAGATGTTGCCGACGATGCTGAGGCAGGAAGATTGCTGCAAAGTTCGAGGCCAGCCTGGGCTACAAAGTGAGTTCAAGGCCAGCCTGAACTGCATAGTGAAACCCTATCTCAAAAAGAAAAAAAAAAAAAAAAAGAAAAGAAAAGGAGCTTCACTGATCTAAGAAGAGTCACTGATCAGCCTTTACTCAATGGAGTGAAAATCAAAATAATCCTGCTGGTGGGCCGGGGATTTAGCTCAGTGGCGTAAGCATCTGCCTGGCAAGCTCGAGGTCATGAGTTCAATCCCTGGTATAAAAAAAAAAAAATCCTGTTGGGCTGGAGGTGTAGCTCAGTGACAGCATTTGCCTACTGTGTGGGAGGACCTGGGTTTGATCCCAGCATTGTGCAGGTGCCATGTTAAATATGCCAGACTAATGATACTAGCCAGTGGTTGTGAGACAGGAGACTAAAGCATGGCAAAATTGGCTAGGGGGCCGGGTGTGGTGGCGTGCGCCTGTGATCCCAACACCCAGGAGGATGAGGCAGGAGGACTGTAGTGAGTTTGAGGGCAGCCTGAACTGCATAGAGAGACTCTTTCTCAAAAAGACCAAAAAAAAAAAAAAAAAAATTGGTAGGGAAGTATGCATGACCTGTTAATTACAAAATCCCAGTACCCAGGTGAAGAACAGTTCCTAAAGCCCTACACATGGACTTCTTTTGAGAACTCAAGCAAGTTTTTGCTACGGTGGCTAGACTCAGCATCAGCCTGAGGAGTGGGTGATACAGAAAGGACAGTCCACTTCTTTGCCACTGTGTCACTTCTCATGGTGGCCACTCTCACGCCATAGGGTATACTTCTTTTCCTACTTTTACTTGGCCCAAATATGCTCTGCAGAGCCTGTTTCTTGTCTTACCTTTAATAAAACTTTGCTACCATTTATACTTGTCTTGACTAACTCTTTGCTCAGAACAGAAAGAACCTAGAAACCATCTCCAGAAGGAGACTCCAGCACCCCAAAACCTAGTAAAAATAGATTAGTTGATTACAAGATTAATACAGTTGAAGAAGCAGATTAAAAACTGTCCTAAAGTCAGGCATGGTGCACATCCTGTAACGGCAAGAAAGACCTAACAAGATCATGAAGAATCACCAAGATGGATAACAAAAACGTAAGAGCATAAATAAGTGAAACTAAGTTGCTTCTACCCTGAAGTCATTTGCTTATCAAGAAGAGAGCAGAATAGTGACAGTATAGGATCAGATAACTGTGACTCCCTGGGACAGAGAGATTGGAGAATTACCCTCCTTACCTTGGCGAGGACTCTTGTAACTTTCACCCTGAAGTTCTGTACTAAATGTGGGAAAGAACCGAAAAGGACACAACATTTTAGCCAGACAGATAGAAGGAGCTGGAACTGTGGGCTTGGTAATAAATTTCAGCCAATGGCAGAACTTCAAGGAACCTTTTTGTTTGCGGGGGCTGTACTTCGGGAGAAGAGTACAGGCTCCTCCCAAGGGGTTATCTTTAACCCACACTGTTAGTACCTTCAAGACCCTGTAAATGAACAAAAATCTTTCTAGAAGAAGACACCAAATCCTACTTCTCAAGTTATCTCTGAACTTACATACTTTTATGAAATTTCTAGCCCCAAATCAGAGATTGCAAAGAAATAAAATGGCGTATGAAGAATCAACAAAAAGCCACACAGAGCCATACTTTGACATAATTAGACTTAATATGTTCATGAGGCTTAAAATAAAAACAAAACTGTCAACATGGAACTGGGCTGTGATTTAAACATGTGTTTCTCCGAAGTCCATGGAGAAATTTAATCCCCAATGCAGTAGTACCCTGGTGTGGCAGCACATGCTTGTGATTCTAGCACTCCGGAGGCTGAGGCAGGAGGATCACACTGAGTTTGAGGCCAGCCTGCACTACACAGATATACCCTGTCTTCAAAAACAAACAAACAAAAATGAGAACTAACAGTTGGAATTCTTAGAAGGTGATTAGATCAGGAGGGCTCCACCATAATGAATGCATTAGAAGAGCTTGAGGAGCCAGGCATGGTGGCGCACGCCTTTAATCCCAGCACTCGGGAGGCTGAGGTAGGCCGAGCGTTGTGAGTTCGAGGCTGGCTTGGGCTATAACACGAGCGCGAGGCTGACCTGAACCACACAGTGCGACCCAGCCTCAAAAAAAAAAAAAAAAAAAAAAAAACAGGACTGGGTGTTTGGTTCAGTGACTTAAGTGCCTGTCTTGACAGGTGTGAGGTTGTGAGTTCAATCCCTGGTGCCGCAAAAAAAAAAAAAATAAAAAAAAAGAGAGAGCTTGAGGAAGCCGGGTGTGGTAGCACACGCCTTTAATCCCAGCGCTCACTCGGGAGGCTGCAGTAGGTGGAGCACTGTGAGTTTGAGGCCGGTTTGGGCTACAATGAGAGCACAAGGCTGGCCTGAGTTATATAGTGTGACCCTACCTCAAAAAAAAGAAAAAAAAAAATAGGGCTGGGAGTTTGGCTCAATGCAGGTGCGAAGTTGTGAGTTTGATCCCCGGTGCCACAAAAAAAAAAAAAAAAAAAAAAAAAAAAAGAGCTTGAGGGAGACTTTCAGGCCCTTTTGTCCTTTTGTCAAGTGATTATATCACTAGAAAACTATCTTTCTGGGTATGGTGTGCTGGGACTGAACCCAGGGCTTCATGCATGCTATGTAAGTGTTTTACCACTGACCTTTACCTCCAGTCCCAAACTGTTTTTTGCTGATTTTTATTTATTTTTTTTATTATTTATTTATTTATTGAGACAGAGTCTTGCTTTGTAGTGCAGGCTGGCCTTGAACTCACTATGAAACCCAGGCTGGCCTGGAATTTGTGGTGATCCTCGTGCTTTACCATGCCTGGCTAGAGGACTATCTTTGAAAGAGACCACACCCTCCCCAGACACTGAATCTGCTGGGGGCTTGATTTTGAGTTTTCCAGCCTCCAGAACTATAAACAATAAATGTAGGCTACTAAATTACCCAATCTAAGATACTTTGTTATAGTAGACTAAACTGACAAGACCAACTAAAAGCCATAAGAAATGAGATTGCAGATTTCAAAAAGGTTATAGGATTATAGAACATAATAATTAAAGAATTAAACTGTTTAATAGCAGATTTGACAAAATTCAAAAGAAAATTAGAAGATAGGTGACTTAAGAAAAGATCCAAAATAAAATATGAAAAGACAGAGAGATGGAAAATTTAAAAAGAGAGAGTAAACCAGGCATGGTAGCATATACCTGTAATCTCAGGAATGCAGGGGATTGAAGAAAGATTACAAATTCAAGGTCAGGTGGGCAATTTAGCAAGAACTTATCTCAAAATAAAAGAACTGGGGATGCAGCTCAGCAATTCCTGGGTTCAAATATATATATGATTAGAATGTATAAATGATTAGAATCCCAAAAGGGGAAGATAGCAACAATGTGGCAAAGTCACTATTTAAGATGTTATGGCTTGTTTCTAAATGTAACCCGAAAGCTTCATGCCTTGTAGCTGGGGCTTTTTCTGAGTTGGCTAGATCTATAATGTATGATACCAGAATGAAGTGCATGCGGTATTAATTAGTCCACTGATTGGAATTAGCATAGTTCTGGGTGTAGCCAAATAGATTTACTAAAGACAGAATTTCCTTCCTGGGTATGGGTGGCACCAACCAAAAGGCCTGTAGCCTGAATGAGCTAAAAAGGAAAGGGCCGGGGATATAGATCAGTGGCACAAGCGCTTGCCTGTCAAATGTGAGGTTGTGAGTTTGATCCCTGTACCAAAAAAAGGGAGATAAAAGGCAAAGTCAGCCTCGCTCCTGGTTGCTTGCTTGCTGTCTCCTGCCTGCCCCGCATGAACTGCTTCCCCTCTGCAATGCCCCTCTGTCATGCTGACCTGCTTTGCAGCCAGCTGACTGTGGACTGAAACCTCTGCAGACTGTGAGCTGAAATAAAACTTACCTCCTTTAATGCAGGGTGGTAGGTAGTTTGTGTCAGCAATGAGGAAATAACTAGGGCAAAAGAGAACTTCCCAAACTAAAGAAAGGAATCAATTTACTGACTTATGCACCCCAAAGAAGCCCAAGTGGGAAAGAAAGTCAGACCTACATACATTATAGTGAAACTGCAAAAGCAGTCTTTATCAGGCCAGGCGTGGTGGTGCACACTTGTAATGCTTGCACTTTGGAGGCCAAAGCAGGAGGATGGTGAGTTTGAGGCCAACCTGAGCTACATGACAAGTTGAAGGCCTACTTGGATTACATAATGAAACTCTTAAAAAAAAAAAAAGGTACATCTGAATCAGACAGGAAATCATAAAAGCAGTCAGATAATTTATTCTCCCAATATGATAGACTGCAAGTAACTTGAACATGAGTATCCAAAGCTATAATACAATAGAAAGATATCTTCAAAGTTCAGAAAGAAAACAATAGTGAATCTAGAAAAGAATATATCTTGATTAGCATGCATGGTTTTAATTCCCATCATGGGAAAAAAAGGTTAAAAATAAATATACTTGCAGATGAAAACAAGTTAGTATAATAATTCTCCACCAGCGAGTATGGGTTACGGAAGTATAAGGGATCCTCCCAGCCAGCAGTAATGGTGCACACCTGTAATTCCAGCACTCTGACAGGCTGAGGCAGAAGGATTGGAAGTCTGAGCTCAGCCTGGGCTATTTAGCGATTTACTGAGACCTTGTCTCAGAATAAACAATAAAAAAAGGACTGGAATGCAGGTGTTGATATAGGGAAAACGAAACTCCCAACCTACTATATGTCCAGTACGAGTTTGTGTTCTCTAAAATTGAAGAATGAATTTTAGGAACAACAGAGGTTAAGAACAGAAATATTTATTGAGAGAAAGAAAGCTTCTGTCTGAGAGACAGACAGACGGGTTCCCGAGTGGATTGCCGAAGACTGTCTTTTCTAGTGACTTTTATAGAGTAAAACCATAATGGGGAAAGCTGGGAACTCGCAAGGCAGACAGGTTTGAGGTGGGACAGAACTGTGGTCAACCAATGAGATTAACTGTTTAGGTAAAATTGACCAAATCAAGGACAAATGGGGAAGTGAGTCACATAGTAAGCGAGCATTCTTATGGATCAGTGACTTTCTGTAGGGGATTGGGATGATAGTTCCTGGCTTCTCAAAAAGATCCATACCTAATCCCTAATGTTTATACTTAGGGTGTGGTTGCATTTGTTTTGCCTTCTGTCTTGAGATCTGGCCCACAGCAAGAGGTGTATGTCTCTTCCAAGGTCACAAGACATCTGGTCCTCTGTACTGGTTCCTTTGAGGGCCTAACCGTGTCTAACTGCCTATATTTCTAACTAACTCAGTTGCCTGTAACAGTGTGGTGGTGCATACCTACAATCCCTGCACTCTGGGAGGCTGAGACAGAAGGATAACAAGTTTGAGCCCAGCCTAGGCAATTTAGTGACACAGCAAGACTGGGTCTCAAAATAAAAAATAAAAAATGAGGTGGGGAATGTAACTCAGTACATTGACCTGTGTTCAATCCCAGTAACGCAAAAATAACTAACTAAATAAATAAATAAAATTTTAAAAGGTGAGAGATCTGGGTATATGCCTTTGTGGGAAGGCTCTGATTTTTATCTCCAATACCAACAAATCAAAACAAAACAAGACATAAACAAACAACACAAAGAAAAGATGTTCTTCAGTAAGAAGGAAAATGATGCAATAAGGAAGGAAGAACATAAATATGTGGATAAACCTCTAAATAAGCAGTGACTAAGTAAAACAAAAATATTTAGGATTTTCTATAATATATAAACAATTAGAACACACAGCCCTGCTGATTATATTCTGCGGTGTAACAAATTGACCCAAATAACAAACATGTCATTGTTATGTCTCGTGGTTCTGCAGATTCCCCAAATTGAGCTGCAATATTCTTGTGCACATTTGTCATAATGGGTGGTCCTATGGCTGTGACTGCAGTCGGGTCAAGGCTTTCGCACTCACTTGTTTATTGCTTGATGCTGGCTGTCACCTGAGCCGTCACTTGGGGCTCTTGGAATGCCTACGCATGACCTTTTCCTGTGGTCTTGACTTCTCCACAGTGTTGTAGCTAGATCCCAAAAGGAAATGGATCAAAAGACAGGAAGGAGACGCTGTCAGTTTCTTAAGGCTTCTCACCAGAAACTGGCAGGGAATCTGTTCTACTTTTATTCTATTAGTCAAGCAGTCAAAGAATCAGACTGATGAAAACAGTCAAATAATTTGGAAATTACATTTAAAATTTTCCAGAATCTACCTTGTGGTCACAAATGCTTTGCATTTTTTCCACTTATAAAATATACTCACCCTCTCTTCTGGACCCCTGCAGATTTCTCTTTCTGAAACAGTATCCAGCTCAGAATCTAAGGTCCAGAATCTTGTGAGGTGCAGGGGCACGTCAGACTCTTAAACTCCTTGAGTGGTTCCTCTTCATTTGAAAATCAGTGAATTAAAAGGATAAGAATAATCTGCCTCAGCCACCACCATATACATCACAGTCAGTGGTAGGAAAGGCAAAGAAATCTGCTATTGATTCCTTTCAAAGAACGGTGTTAAAGCAAAACTCTTGAGACCAATGGTTCTCTTGAAATAAAAAGGTTTAATGAGCTGTTACAGATGCTGGCCAGACTTGAACCAGGTCCTGGGACAAGTTCCTAATCTCCCAGAAGCTGGACTGGAGTGAACTTGAAAATATGCCTACCAGACCTAAAATTTTTATACAATAAAGTTGGGAGAAGGAGAGTATAAATTGTTTATATTGAATCCGTATTAATTACAGGTAAGAGGGATGGGATAACACAAAGTGAGGAAAGTTGCGGGAGTCTGAGAGAAGTACTTGTTTCTTCTGGATTGACTAGGGTTAAAAACTCAGGAAGCTCACTCATGAACCAGATGTGGTAGCATCTGGTGGCCAATTGCTTGAGGTTATAAGTGAAGGTTTCAACATACATTTAGAAATATGGAAGAGTCTTTTATTGATTTGATTCATAACTAATTACTTTTATCTCTCTTCCACTCTATTCTCTAGATCTTACAATTAAATTTAGGGCCTCCCCAAAGTTTCCTTTTATGGGGGAGGGGTTGTGGTGGAAGGTATATGGTCATGGATCAGTCATAGAAATTCTGAAGTTCAGTAGGTTAAATGTTGCTAATTCCTTGTTTAGGACTCCATCTTATTTCCTGAGGATTTTCTGTAGCTCTTCTCTCTTTTCACTTGGTTCTTGGATCTACCCTCTGAGTTATCTTTCTACTTCTATACAAGGCAGCTAATGTTTCCAGCTAAAGAGTTTTCTCATCTGTTTCCTATGTAGTTATGGCTAGGTCCAAAGTCTTTTCAGTTTGTACCATCTTTGTCTCTTCGAGTCCAAGCTGATAATTTTTTCTTTCTTTTGCTCTTTTTTGAGATAGAGTTTCACTACATAGTTCAGGCTGGACTTGAACTCACTTTTGTAGCCCAGGCTGGCCAAGAACTTGCAGCAATCCTCTTGCCTCAGCTTCCTGAGTGCTGGGATTACAGGCATGTTCCGCCATGCCCAGAAAACTGATAAAATTCATTCATAAACTTTCTGAGGTTCTTGTGAATTCACTGATAACTCTTCTAATAAGACAAAACCTGCACCAACATATATCCGTGAGATGAAATATTTTCTACTTTGGAATTCCTTAAAATAATGCCCTAAGATTTCTAGATGTCTGACTGTTTGAGAAGATACTTGAGACATACACTTAAAATTGTTCTCTTATTCATTTATTTATTTAAAGGACAAGTTCTCAGAATGTTGTCCAAGCTGATTCCTAACTCCTGTGCTCAAGTGATCCTTCTGACTCAGCCTCCCAGTAGCTGAGACTACAAGTGCATGCTATTGTGCCTGACTAGAAGTTATTTCTTAGCTTTAGAATTTCTTGTCTGTTGGGGACCACAAATTCACAATGGCTAATTTTGCATACTTCCCTAAGGGATAAAACGAAGGTTTGGGATTATTAGTGTCACCCATCTGAGATTTCCCACTGACTCTTTTTAGCATAAGATCATTTGTGACCTCTTGAAGCATCCAAGGACTGTACTCTTCCTTTGAGTCATAAACCTCTGAGATTGCTGCCAAATTTGAATCTCTTACTGGCCCTGCCTATCATTGTATATACCCAACAAATAGTGGCTGTCTTGGAGTGTCAAGAGGACCCATCATGCCCGGCCGTGATTCTGTGGTGTTTGTTATTGGTTCTGTTGATGTGATGTGTTACATTTATTGATTTGCATATGTTGAACCATCCCTGCATCCCTTTTGATTCCTAATTGCATGGATTTTAGTCTTTTCTTTCCTCTTTTGATAAGGTTGGTTAAGGGTTTGTCTATTTTATTTAATCTCTCAAAAACCAACTCTCCCATTCATCGATTCTTTTTATTGTTTTCTTAGTCTCCATTGCATTAATTTCTGCTCCGATCATATGTGCTTTGGGTTTAATTTGTTCCTTTTCTAGAAGAGTGAGGTTCAACATTATTTATTTGAGTTCACTCTTTTCCTGATGTGGGAATTAACTGCTCTAAATTTCCCTCATTGGACTGTTTTCATTGTGTCCCATAAGTTCTGGTATGTTGTACTGGCATACAAAGAGATGTGATGTAAAATGTAAAATGTAAAACATAAAATGATATAAAATGCCAGGGCCTGGGGAAGGAGGAACAGGGAGCTATTGTTCAGTGGATAAAGTTTCGCTTTTGCAAGATGAAAAGCGCTCTGGAGATTGCTTCTACAACAAATGTGAATAGATGCAACACTCCTGCACCACACCCTTAAAATGGCTAAAGCAGCACATTTTATGTTATGTATATTTCCCACAATAAAAAAGAGACATTCACAGGGCAACTGGAAAATTTGGGACTTAGATTATGCCAACAAATTACCATGAATTTCTCTAAATATGATGTCAGAGTGGTTATATAGGGAAACTTCCATAACTGTCAGCGACCAATTCTGAAGTATATTGGCACAAAATGACTTATTCTGAGATTTTCTTTTAGATGCCTAAGCAAATTTGAAAGGGTATGTGAAGTAAACATGACTATAACATTATTAGTGGTTAAATTGAAGGTTCATTTTTTTCTGTTAATTTTTTGCTTAAATTTTTTCATAATATACTAGTCACTTTCTTGTCACTGAGACAAAATACTCAATGCCTATAATTTAAAGGAGGAGAGGTTTATTCTGGCTCACAAATTCCAAGTGTTCATTCTGTGATCAACTGACTCCAAAGAAGAACAGGCATGGTAGAAGTGTATGGGGGAGGAAAGCAGAGAGAGAAAGAGCCAGAGTGAGCGATGCACCCTCCCAAGGCGTGTCTGTAGTGACCCACCTTCTCCAACTCAGCCCCACTTCCTAATAGCACATTTCGCTATGAACTCGCCATGGACCGCTGATAAGCATAATGCCTCCATGATCCAAACACCTAGCAAAAGTCACACTTCTAAATACGTGAGATTTTTGGGGTATGTTTTCAATCTAAACCATAACACATAATAAAAAGAAATGCTTTAACTTGAACAGTAAAAGCATTATTGTTACTCCATTTGGACAAATCATTCTCCTGCTGAATCTTCCTAAGGCAAGTATTTTTTCTTTGTTTATTTCATTTTGTTTTGGTTTTTTGCAGTGTTGGGGATAAAACCCAAGACCTCTTGCATGACAGGCAAGTGTTCCACCACTAAGCTATATCCAGCCCTGAGGCAGATCTTATAAAATTATTCACTATGAAGGAATGAAACAGAAAAATAACCTTGTCTTACCTGGGTGAGAAAAAGGAAGGCACATTTGATAATATATTCTCAGACACCTGAAAATTTCACCTGTCACAGTTGATTGGTTAAAAAATAATCATTGATTGTGAGGCTTGCAGAAAGTAGCCCACAAATATTTTCTTACACTCAAAATATTTTTCATTAACTTTAACTCATAGAGACCCTCAGAAGTATAGGGCTTGAGGTCAAGGACTTCCAGCCCTGACTGTGGATAATGGGAGAAGTGCCACACTGTGTGGGCATGCATGCTGGGCACCTCACCCATGGCCAAAGTGGAACTTGGCTCCTTGGCCAGCCAGGGAGGCAGGAATGAACTCCTCCCTCACAAAAGCACAAGCAGCCTTTTCAGTTGATAGAGAAATCTGTGGGGTTAGGTAGTATTTCTAGGTTGCTACCTTCTCCAGTGTATTCTAAAATCTGTGAAGAAAAAGAAAACAGGAGCTGGGCGTGGTGGTGCACGCCTTTAATCCCAGCACTTGAGAGACTGAGGTAGGTGGAGTGTTGTGAGTTCGAGGCTGGCTTGGGCTACAACACGAGCACAAGGCAGGCCTGAACTACACAGTGCGACCCTGCCTCAAAAAACTAAGGCCGGGAGTTTGGCTCAGTGGCTTAAGCGCCTGTCTGGCAGGTGCGAGGTTGTGAGTTTGATCCCTGGTGCCAGAAAAAAAAAAAAAAAAAAAAAAAGAGACATTGAGTGATCTGTCATCTCTGAGGTCCCAGAGTCCCTACTCATATCATCTCCTTCTTTCCCCCTTTCAGATTTTGCTTATGTTGTAAATAATGTCCAGGGTGTTTGATTGTATATAGCAGAAGGAATAGTGAAAAGTGTATTTATTCCACATTGTCCCAGAACCGTAAGTCCCCAGGACTTTGAGAACACTTGTCTTGTATCATTCAGCAAGCAGCAGCTGGCAAGGACCGTCTTCCGTGGAAGCGATGTGAACTCCCTCTTCTCCCACCTGCCAACCCAATGGCCTTATCTGTGATCTGCTCTGTGACTCTTGAGTTCACTTTCTAGAATTCTGAATCACTCCAGCTCGGTTTGAACAGGAATCCTCCAACTGTTCCTCTAACAAAGCAATGATAGCAGTTATACTCTTGGGCTGTATCTAATTTTTTTTTTTTTTTTTTTTGGTCCCAGGAATCAAACTCAGGACCTCATGCTTGCCAGGTAGGCACTGTGCCACTGAGCTATATTCCCAGCCCAGGCTGTGTCTATTTTAATTTCACTTCTTTTTGTTTTTTTCTTTACTCACTATATTTTTCATTTCTAGGATTTATAGATGTCATCTTCCAACTTCATGTCTTAGTGGTAGTATTACTTTATCTCTGAACATTTTAAACATATACAGAATCATTTTCAGGAAGTTCTACCACCAATTCATTGATGGAAACCCCTCCATTTATTGCTTCTGCTGTGTCCTTTTATTTCTCCATATGTTCAGTAATTTTTGCTTATAAGTTCATTTTCATTGAGGTTCATCTTCCCTAGAATGTCCTGTGAGTTTGAGTGATGCATTGTTGTAGTAACTTTGCTATCAGTTGGTTTAGTACTTGCTACTGCCAAGACCTTAGCAGGGTTCTTAGGTTTTTAACTATTGCTGGACTTGGGACTTGCAGTCACAGGGCTGAATTTCCTACCCATGTTTGGGGTGCCTACCTCAGTCCAGAGCTGCTTCACAATCATCGGTACAGTTCTTGAGCACAAACTTACACCCTTTGGTTAACTGTGAGGAGCATCTTACGTAAAGGCATACAGGGAGCTGGGTCCCACATTTAGGCTAACGTCAAAGAAATTATAGAAATATAACAGTAGTAGCCAGGCATGGTCGTGCACTCCTATAATCCCAACACTTGGGAGGCTGAGGCAGGAGAATCGTTTGCAAGTTTGAGACCAGCCTGGGCTACAAAGTGAGCCCAAGGCTAGCCTGAACTGCATAGCGAGACTCTGTTCTCAAAAAGACAAAAAAAAGAAAGAAAGAAAGAAAGAAATATGAGAGGAGCTCAAAGGTGCAAATAAGCATTCCACACAGTGAGTGACTAGTGACCCAGGAAACAAAAGCCCTATAATTCATATACACCCATCCATAGGGACCATCACAAGTCACAGGGTTAAGGAGGCACCTTTAGATACATGTTCCCTATTACCTTTTATATAATAAAAATATCAAGTTCATGGGAGAGATAATTTATTAACAATATATAATTTCATGTTTTGGTATTTAATATTCAGTATTACACTAAGACACCTGTATAAGAACATGAGAGATCACAGGACCTTATTGTTCTGGCTGTATGAAAACTGACAGAGTTTTCTGTCCACCTCCTCTCAGAAGCTTCTAGGATTTAGCCAGAATCTACTCCCTTCAAGCTCATTATCATCCAACAAACTGGGAGAGAGTGGAGAGGAAGAGGTAGGCTCCGACCTCAGGAACCTGTTGTTCTTGGAGAGCGGATCCTGACACTAAGGTCTCCCAGTCTGGCCATGCGTGGAGTGTTGGCCCTGTCTGGGGAAGCCCCACGTTGGATGGGAAGAGCAGACTCACCCAAGGCAGCAGGGATGCCTGGGGTGTGGAGACTTACACTCGGGGTGATGGAGGTTAGAGGCCAACTAGGGAGGAGCCATGAGAAGCATCCCCTAGGATGAGAGTTGAGAAGGGTAACCCTTGAGGTCATGCTTATTTGGAAGCCTGAAAAGAAAACAGTGGACAAGATCTGTACAGTGGGACCCATGGGAGAAGTTTTCCTGCTGCCTTACATCTCGCTGTGCCCTGAATGGTGCATGAAGTGGGGCTTTGAAATCTGTCCTCGACCTGTGCTTGAACTAACACCCCAGTGTGGTATCAGATGTCTGAGTAGAGGGCGTGGCCGATGCCAGGAAACAGCCTTGGCCCTTGCTCTGCCTCCAGCCCTCAGAGACACTGCCCACATCATCCCTACCCCATCCAGAGAGTTCCTCACTCTCTGTGAGTTTAGCCAAAGACACTGAGGAGTCTGGGGGAAACTCTCTGACTCCCTTCTTCCAGCTCCTGAGTTCTCCTGACCGTACCGAGCCATCTAAAGACCAACATGATACTTTTATTAGAAAGAATCGCAGCCTAGCATCACAAGAGGAATCATCTTTGGATGTTGAGGGCTTGATTCAGAGCAGGACCTCCACTGCCCCCAGCCAGGACAGGGCCTGGAACTCATAAACATATTCAGCCACTCAACTCCAGCCCACATTTATCTGGGGACCACCTTAGGGAGCCTGGCTGTGAGCTTCCTCAGGTGCAGATTGCTCCAAGGCAGGGTTAGTGGAAATGTCTGCATCCAATCTCAGAATCTGGGCGTTGAGAATTGTGTCTTTGCTGCTTCCTCAAACACATCATCAGATATTGAATCTTCAACCAACCTCATCTCCATGGCATCACTGTTCCTCTCTCCAAAGGTGTCGTAAAAGTTCTGGGCCATCTTTCTCTGGAGTCTGAGGAAAACCATCAGTGAGGCTACATTCCCAAGAGATGAGGTCTTTTGTTCCTGCAGGTTTTCAACCAAGCTTCATCATGGGCCTAAGAGGGGCACTTACCTCCTGGAGCAGGTGGGCTCCATCTCCCAACTCCAGTCAGACCCTTCTGTCTCCTATCACTTTGGAATATGTTTGCCACCCTCATCACTAGCACTTATTCAGTACCTGTGGCCGATCGACTTGTGCCAACCACTTTATGAAGGTTTAATTCTCTCAAAAACCCTATGAAAGCTGAAGGCTGAAATACATGTCTTTATCTCTTTGTATCTCAGTTTTCTCTCTGTAGAATGGGAATACTGAGAAGGCTTACTTTGTATTTGCTTGCTTTGAGGACAAACTTAGAGAAGGCATGTATAGAACAGGGTTGACACATGGTAAACTAAAAAAAGTTAGCTATTATTATTACTGTGTTACCATTCCACTTTGCAAATGAAGAAAGTATGCTTCAGAGATATTAGGTCTTCCCAGTGCATGGACTAGAAAGTGGTAGCACAGAAACAGAAATCTAGACTTCTGCGAAGGTGGATGAGAAGTTAAGCAGCAGTGAGTCAGCTCCTCCAAAATCAGAATCTAGACACTGGAATATAACAACTTGGGGAAGAAAAGAAGGAGGGAGGTGGATCCCTGGGACTCAGAAAGGATCTGAAGGGCAAATTGGAGCCCCCGGGGAGAGTGAAGAGACTGACCTCAATGCAGAAAAAGGAGATGGCATGCTGCACTTTCTCCCTGACTCCCAGCTTACAGTGTGAGAGAAGAAGCTTGAATCTACAGAGAAGTTGTGGGAGTGGGAACTCCAGAGGCCTCCACAGAGAAATGCACCAGTGTGGTGGAGCAGTGGATTTGGTGAACTACAACAACTGGTGAGTAACTCCAGTCCAAGTGTCCTCTAGAGAGAGTGCTTGCCCAGGTGCCATTTTAGGGAGGGGCCAACTGAACCGCTGATCTATATCCCTGGTCTGAGTCATCTTAAAAATCAAGGGAACATAAAAAATCAATCCAACAGCTGCTACACAAGGCAAAGAAAGCTAACATAAGATTAACTGGAATCAGTGAAGAATCAGAAGATTCTTAAAAACCCCGTTCACAGAAGTAATGGCAGAAAACTCCCTAAACATGCAGACTCCAGGAGGAGAAAGAGATGTGCCTCTCGAGATCCCGCCATGTTGGACAGGGAGGCTCCGACCAGAAGACAACCTAGCCTGCTTTCCTGGTGAGTGTGCGTGACCAGCATGGACTCCAGGAGGAAAAAGAGATGTGCCTCTCGTAGGCCTACCAGTGCACGGGCTAAGTATCAAGGACTCCCATCTGTCCGCCCTCTCCCACCCCCTGTAAGCAACCTGCTGGTTCAGAGGACTGGCTGAGTTGATAGCAACTATGGTACATAAGGCAACTAAATTCTTGTATTGTTCAGTTGATTTTGCAGGCCTGGGGCCAGCAGTCTGAGCATCTTTTGGGAGGATGATTGTATGTAATGTAGCAAATATGGGGGAGTCTCCTGTCTCTTGTCTTTGAGGCACAATATTGTTCTCATTGTTTTGCTTTATTCTGATTAATTTTTAATTTTTTTTGTTTTATTTCATACTCTGTTTTTGTTGGTTTTATTGTGTTTTGTTTTTGGTTTGATTTTACTATACCTGATGGAATGGTCAACTATTCTGCAAGTAACAAGATATACTATAGTAGCTATTGTTTTCCTAGTATCTTTCTTTGAGGTTCTATACCAGTTCTACTGCTTTACTTTGATTGCCTTTGTTCTGTTATGTTTTGTTGGATTTTACTATCTTTAAAATAAAAGAAAAGAAAAGAAAAGAAAAGAAAACTCCCCAATCATGGAAAAAGGAATTGACATATAGATAAATGAGGCAAGCAGAACTGCAATTAGCCATGATCAGAAAGAAAATTACACCAAGATTATAATAGTAAAGATTCAGAAATTCTACAAAAGAACAGAATATTAAAACCTGTTAAAGAAAAGAAACAGATCACCTATAAAGGAAAACTCAATAGAATCATAGCAAACTTCTCAATTACAAACACTTAAATCAAAAAGAGCTTGGAATGGAGTATTTCAATCCCTGGTTTTCCCTGCTGCCCTGCTGAGGCCTGCACCATTAAGACAGGGCCCTTCTATCTGGAAACCCTTGCCACGTTCACCTCAACTCCCGACTGGCCAGTTTCCCTTACCTGGGAAAGTCATGTTCTAGCTTACTCGTTCAAATTCCTAACACACACACACTCCCAAAATAAAATGGGCTTTACTATAAACCTAGCATACAGAAAGACAAATCACAAACATGGGCATTTCTCCAGTATCTTTCTTACAAAACACATAAAACAGATATAGAAGATGCTTTCTCCACATTGCTTTAAATGGCCAATATCAAAGAGGACCTGATGCATGGCATTTAAGGATTGCATCATGACAATGCAGAGGGTGGTCTCCATTCCCTCCCAAGACATGGAGGGAAAGCACATTGCTCCATCCTGGCCAAAGGCAAAGCAGAGAAGGGACCCACTTTCCATCAGATTTAGGAGCTGGAGTCTACCTGGACCGTGACATTTTCTCACTGATGGGCAGCTTGAGGGCAATCTGTAGACTACCTTAGAAGGGAGAAAACCTGCTGTGCAAGTCGAAGCAGGCTTCCTCCTCCTCCACCTGGACTTCAGTGAAGGTATAAATGCTGGCAGGTTGGAGCCTTTCCAAAGTTTGGTTTCAATGATGAAGAAAAAGAGGAAAAAAAGGAATCAAGATGGCCTATTATTTTCCAGGGAGATAATCAGGGCCCTTGAATGGTGGAACTTTCCCACCCACCTGATCCTGAGAGCTACACCTATATTCAGGTGCCCGTGTGTGTGTGTGTGTGTGTGTGTGTTGCACATGTTTATACATGTGTGGGTGAGCAAGATGGCATGTGGTCATATCCCCACAACTTTTGAGGCAAGATGTTCTTCTGTGGTCACTGTTAGTCGGTAAAGAAGGCAATCAAGGTATCTCTCTGTGGATGTCCCTGAGAGGAAGTTTCCTGCGGACATCACCCTGGTAACCTCGCCCCAGAGCCCAGATATGATGGATAAGCCAGAAGCCAGGATGCCATCAGCCCCCACAGCATGAGGTGTACCCACATAGGAAGAAATGAAAAGCAGCCCCAGCTGCTCAGGCAGGCTCTTAGGGACTTGTCACTACTAGAGGTAGGGGAAAGGCTGGGGGGAGTCAAAGATGCAGATGAGAGGGGCTGCATTGATCAACTTTTAAACATTAGAACATAATACCTGACATCTACAATCCAATGGAGAAGAGGTTTCATTTGGCTCATGATTTCAAAGGATTCAGTGTGTGACTGACTGACCCCAAGGCAGAAACATCATGGTGGGAAGAAATGGTAGAGCAAAGCTGCTTAATTCATGGCAGCAGGGAAAGAGAACACAGCTGAAAAGAAGCGTCAGGAAACAGACATAGACCTCAAAGTCACACATCCACGACCTACACAGACACACCCCAAAGTGTGCCTTGCTAATTCCCTAGGTAAGTTGAGAACTAATCTTAACTTCACTGGGGTCCATTAAAGAGGCAGACTCAAGGTGGTAGCATTCACCTCACCTCCCTATCTGCCCTCTGAAGAGGAGGAAGACTATGTGAGATGGCAACGAGGCACCAGTGTGGCAGTAGCATTGCCCACTTCTTTTCTTACAAGTATACGCTCCTTTAAAAATACTTGCTGAGAGTTATTTTATGTTTGTTTCCCAATAAACTGGTTTGCTAAACCCACAACTTTTAACTCAATTTCTTTCCAGTAATCTGCTAACAAGTCTTCTTGAAGAGAAGGATCCAAGAACTAGGACCCCCACACAACACTGATACGATGCAGTTCACTAGCCCAGGCAGATCCAACAATCTAGTAACAGGTATGGGGCCCAACCCTGTTCTCAAGGTCTCTAGTTTGTTAGATGTTGAAACTCAACCAATATGCACTTTGTTGAGGTCAGGAGTCCTATAACTGTTTCAGGGATTGTAGGAAACCATCCTTGCTCTTTAATGAAATCACATTCTTGGAGACTTCTGGGAAGATGGTGGAGTGTTAAGTAGCAGAGAAAACAGCCTCTCTGAGAGTCACCCTCCAGATGCTGGGATATAAAATTGTAAGGAAGACAAGAAGGAAGGAAGTGGGTTTTCTGGACCCAGGAAGAATCTGAAGTGCAAACTGAAGCCCACAGAGATAGTGAAAAGAAAAACTTCAAGGAATAAGAAGGCAGTAGCTGGTGGTGCCTTTGCCCTGAGATGGGACTCCTTGCATAAGAGGAGCTGTTCGAACCTGGGGACTCATGGTCATGGTCATGGTGATGGCTGGCGACCCCAGAGGACTCTGCAGAGAGACGTGGCAGTGGAGGGGAGCTGTGGACCTGGAGGACTGCACTGGCTGGCAGTGAGGGCAGAAGACTTAATCCTCCCATGCAGAGACAGAAATTAGCCAAGAGCCATTTTGGAGATGGGCCGACTGAGCTCAGAACCCAGAACTGCTGCCGGCTTCCTCTAGCAGCTCCCAGCTGGGCGCAAACCCATGGAAATTGCTTGGACTGGGATCTTCATAAGTAAAGGGAAACCATCAGAAGGAATAAATGAAAGTAAAATTTAAAGTGAAATGCTTCATTTTTATTTTTAATTGATCTACTGGATAAGATAAATGTTTTTCAAAGTAGTCATAGTCACCATGCATTGAGTGATTACGGTATGTGGATAAGTGAAATGAATGATAACAATTGAATGACAAATGAATGACAATAATTTTGTAAACGATGGGGAGGAAAAATGGGGAACAGTGTCATAAGGTGTTCACATGACCCATGAAGTGTTTTTTGAAAGCAGTCTTGTATTAGTTATAAATGTATATTGCAAGAGGCTGAATGCATACCTCATTGGTAGAGCACTTGCCTAATAATGCATAAAGCTTTGTACTCAATCTCCAGAACCACTAAAAAAAAGTACATTGCAGGCTCTAGAACAACCATTAAAATGATTTTAGAAATATATATAATTAACATGCTAAAAGAAGAGAAAAATGAATCATATAATAGTACTCAACTAAAACCAGAGAAAGAGCCAGGCATGGTGGCGCATGCCTATAATCCCAGCACTTGGGACACTGAGGCAGGAGGATCACTGTGTGTTTGAGGCCAGCCTAGACTATATAGTGAGCTCAAGGCCAGCCTGAACTGCATCAAAATAAATAAATAAATAAATAAAATGCAGAAAAAGTTGAAAGAAACAAAAGGAACAAGTGCAATGAACGGAAAATAATTTAAACTGGCAAATATTAATCCAACTACATGAACAATCAGTTCTCGCAGTTTCTGTGAGAAAAAGCAAACATCACGTGCAATCAATAAGGGACCAAAAATATGGGTGGCATCGTTCCAGGACTGAGGACTTGTGTGTGCTCAAGAGAGACACACGTCATACTAGCAACTCACTGCACTGAAGAGTAAAGTAACTTCAATTTATGGTTATCACTCTTTAAAGCAACTAGTAAGTTATTAAGACATATGTACTTCTTGTTTGGGCTTAATTACTTAAATAATAAATAAGGCATTTCTTTTGGCCAAGTAGTGCCGTGCATTGGGACTGACACACTCAGTCTGAAAATTTGGCACCTCTTACAGTCATCTGCTGGCTGCTTCCTGACACACTGGGCCTCTCCCTGCAGCCCCTGCACCCTGGGAACCCTTGGGCCTCTCCAAGTTTCCTATCTGGCTGCAAAATCTCCCTGATGCCCACCACTCACAGGCAATCAGAGCATTAAGGAGCATTCACACACACCTTCTGCTTAGGATGGAGGGACATACACAAATGGGAGAGAGAGATAGACAGAGACACAGAAAGACAGAGAGTGTGCATCTGGCCAAGTGGTGCCAACCCCTCTGGAGATCTGTTGTCAGCCTGACCGACAGACTGGGAACCCTGTGAAGATAACATGCATGTCCCATAGCTCTGCACACTTCTGCGCCATGCCCATGGTGCATAACTGAGCTGTGGGCCCCTCAGGGAAGTTCTGTGCCCCTTGCACACATCTCTGCCCCGTCTCTGAATGGTGCGGGGAGGTCGCCAGGTGAGCTCTCATTTCGCTTCACACCACACTGATGCCTGTGGACCCACACTGTGCAGGACTCTGTGCTCTTATGATTCCCACGAACATCCTTGACCTATCGCTGTTTCCCAGAGGGAGAAGAAGCTAAGGAGCCAATGCTTGTCCCACCACTGGATGGCGGCTGTTGTTGAGACATCTCTGCCTGACACAGAGATTGACACTGAGTGAAGGGTAAGAGAATATTTTCTGAAGATGAATAAATGAACTAAAGCCCCCACTAAGCTAAACAGTCAGTCACCATCAGTTCAATAACCTTCAGCAAGAAATGAGCCAATCCAGAAGTCAAAAGTGTGGTCATATTTCTATTCTCAAGAACAACTGTTAATTTCTAAGGCCTTTCAATGCGTGTCAGATGGTTAACTGCGTCCGGAAAAGACAGCGCGCAGGATGGGGGACTTAGCTGGTGTTCTGTCCCGTTCTATCTAGTTTTGTTTCTGACTAGAAACTATAACTTACTTTGGTAGTGAGACACCACTTAAAATAAAAATAAATACAGGCCAGCTGCTGCCAACCGCAGAAGTGAGAATTGAGTGTGCCTGTGTGACCTTTAGCCTGTTAGCCAATCCGTGTCTTGGTTTCCATGTGCACAAAGCGAGGACAAAACGTCCTATATAGTACTACAGACCTGACAGAATTAAAGCAATTCCCACCTGCAACTTGCTTAGCTCAGCTGCTGTTGCATAGGGAGGTCTCAGTGGGCCGGCTGTGGTGAAGCATGCGGGTGACACTGATGCCAAGCTATGAGGTTGTGCCAAGCCTGGCACCTGGGTCAGCAGCCGCCATTCACTACCTCCTCATCGTTCATACCTTGTGTATCATTAACTCCTCAGCTTAAGCCCATGAACACTTCACCCATTGCCTGGGAGCAGAGTGAGGCTTGGAGAGGTGTTAGGATGCCAAAGCCCATGTGGCAGTGTCAAGCTGCAGATGGCACAGAGACGCTTGTCATCACCCTCCCTGGCCCACAGTGGATGTCTCTGACCAGGCCTTGCCATTGTGGCCTGCAGAATTCCACCCTCAAGTCTTGGAACACTTTGTCCCACATCTTTATCTTCCTCCTCCCATGTTCCAAAACCATCAATGGCTGCCTTTGCTCTCTAGGAGAAAAAGGAAAAATTCCTCAGCTCTGGATCTAAGATGCTTGAAGAGTTGACTCTTGCTTATTTCCCAACGTCTGTTATGTCAGCATTCCTCAGATATGTTGGATATTTTTGTGCGTAGATGCCAACCATGACTGTTCCCTCTGCTTATCCTTCCCCCCATTCTGACCTCTCCTTTTGTCCCAGGACGGGTCACACTGTTGCTGCTATACATTGATGGTATTTTATCTTGGCTCTTCTGAGGTCTATGTGGACGGGGCCAGGAGTCAAGTTTTTCTTTTTCCAAGGGTGGGATGGCCAAAAATATTACATAGGTAGGGTGAAAAGGATAAAAATACTCTGACTTTTAAGGGTGCCCAACCTATAAGGAAATGTGGCCTTTTCTTTTCAAACCTGTATGGTTTCTAATTCAGTTTGAGTATGAAGCTGCTGGTTATAAGGAAACTTGGGGTGTCTTCCCAGACAGGCTCTTTGTGTTGGTATACAGAGCCCCTGCTCATAGCTGGTGTGAAAAGGTAGGTCTCAGTACAGGGGAGCTCTGCTCTAGAACAGAGTTTGGGATTATCCTGTGGTACAGGACACACAGAATACCAGAGATAAGTATTTTCTTGGGAGTCACAGCCCTTGCAGGGTGGAGGAGGCAGGAAAGTAATAGGGTAGGTAAGAGGTCTGAGGTCAAACCCAAGGAGCACAGACTGGGTTGCTGATTGAGGGTAAAGAGAGAGGCCTTGGAGAACTGCAGTCTGCCAGAGAAGCTGAGGTCAACACTGGCTTATAAATCTTTAAGTAGAGCAGGGCATGGTGGTGCAACGCCTTTAATCCCAGCACTTGGGAGACTGAGGTAGGAGGAGCATTGTGAGTTCGAGGCCAGTTTGGGCTACAAGGTGAGTGCAAGGCCGGCCTGAGCTACATAGTGCAACCCTGCCTTTAAAAACTAGGGCCTGGAATTTGGCTCAATGGCTTAAGCACTTGTCTGGCAGGCACAAAGTTATGAGTTCAATCCCCTGGTGCTGCAAAATAAATAAATAAATCTTTAAGTAGATCCATAACAATTTCATCAATGGACTGTACTTAGTAGCAGAATAGCTAGGTCAAATGGAATTTCTAGTTTTAGCCTGTTGAGGAATTTCCATGCTGACTTCCTTAGTGGTTATGCTAGTTTACATTCCCACAAACAATGCAGAAGGGTTTCTTTCCCCTGCAGCCTCACCAGCATTTGTTATTATTTTATTTCTTGTAGTCATTCTCTCTGGAATAAGCTGAAATTAAAATATTGTTTTAATTTGATACTTGTCCAATTCACATGCATAGTCTCTCTCCACTTATTTAGCTTATATTTGAGTACTTTTGATCAGTTTTTATAGTTTTTAGGATACAGATAATGAATGTATTTTGGTAGATTTATACAGTAATGTTACTTTAAGCTTTTTGTGATGTTGTAACTTGTGCCTCTACAGTTTTACTTTTGAATTGTTCATTGCTTGTATATAGGCCAACACTAGATTTCTGTACATGACTTTGTGACCTTGCACCATGACCTTGCTAAACCTGCTTGTCTGTTTTACTGATTTTTATGTAGATTCTCTGTAAATAATCTATAATCTGCATTAAAAAAATTATGGAAGGAAAAAAATTAATTTACATTTCTTTAATGGCCAGAGATGTTGAATGCTTTTTTCATGTATTTATTGGTCATTTGTTGTCGTTCTTCTGAGAAATGTTCACTCATTTCTCTTGCCATTATTTGATTAGATCTTTTATTGGGGGATGTCTAACATTTTTGAATTCTTTATATATTCTAGATGTTAGTCCTCTATCTCGAGAATTGCTGGCAAAATTTTTTCTCCATTCTGTAGATTGTCTTTTCACTCTGTTGGTTGTTTCTTTTGCTGTACAAAAGCCTTTTAATTTGATATAATCCCTGAGAAAGAACAATTAATACTCATATGATTAGATCAATCTTGCATGTCTATATCTGTTAATGTAAGAAACCATTTTAAAGATAATGATGTGGGAGCGGCGCAAGCACCGATCAGGACTCAATATGGACTGCCTTCCGGGGTCCTGAGCCCAGGACCTTGGAGGAGAACGAGAAGGGCCCCTCGAGGGGCCCCCACCCGGCCCGAGCGGCACCGGCGCGCGGGCTTGGAATCAGGGACAACACTCCCCCCACCACCCTCGTGAGCAACCTGCTGTTTCAGAGGTCTGGCTGGATTGATAGCAACCAAGGAACATCAACCAACTTTTGTTTTGTAGATTTGGCCAGGCCTCTGGTCAGCAACCCAAGCATCTCTTTGCAGTGGGCAATGTAGCAAGTATGGGGGATTCTCTTCTGCCTTGTCTTTTATTATTAATAAAATATAAAAAAAATAAAATAAAATAAAGATAACGATGCACAATATTGCAACCATTGTCAAGTTTCTATCTTCTGGTTTTTTAAACCTGCAAAGTTGTGTATTTACTCTAGTCGTTTGTCTCTTTTGCTTGTTTTTACTGTATATGTCGTCTTTTGTTTTGTTTTGTTTTGTTTTTCTTCTCTTAAGTAAAAAAATAATAATTTGATATAATCCCATTTGTTGATTCTTGGTACTATTTCTTGTGCCATTAGGGTTCTATTCAGAAAGTCCTTGCCTATGCCTATGCTTTCAAGAGTTTCACCTATTTTAGCTGCCAGCATATTAAGTGTTGATGTTTTAACATTTAGATTCATTTGATCTATTTTGATTTTAGTTTCGTACATGGTAAGATATATGGGTCTAGATTCAATTTTCTGTATATGGATAGCCAGTTTCCTCAGCACATTTATTAAAGAGGCTGTTTTTTGTCCAGTGAAGGTATTTGTCCCCTTTGTCAAAGATAAAGTAATTGAATATAAGTATGTAGGGTTATGTCTGCTTCCTGTATTCCATTCCATTGATCTACATGTCTGTTTTTGTATCAGTACCATGCTGTTTTTAGCACTGTAGCTTTGTAATATAAACTTCAAATCTGAGATTGCGATGCTTCTGACTTTGCTCTTGTTATCCAAGATTGCTTTTGCTATTACTATTCTGGGTCTCTTCTGGTTCTATTTGAATTTTAGGATTGTTTTCACTAGTTCTCTGAGGAATTTTTCTGTTGTTTTGATTGGGATTGCATTAAATCTATATATCAGTTTTGTAAGTATGGCCATTTTTACTATACTGGGTTTGCCTATCCAGGAATAGGCGATATTTTTCCATTTTCTGATGTTCTCATCCATCTCCTTTTTCCAAGTACTATACGCTCATTTTAGAGGTCTTTCACTTCTTTAGTTAGGTTAATCTTTAAGTGTTCGATTTTCTTTCCTTTTTTTTTTTTTTTTTTGCTTTTGTCTTTTTTTGACAGGATGTCACTTAGTTCAGGCTGGCCTTAAGTTCACTTCATAGCCCAGGCTGGTCTTGAACTTGCAAGGATCCTCCTACCTCAGCCTCTGGGATTATAGGTGTGTGCCACCACTCCCAGCTGCATTTTTCTTGATGCTAGTGTGAATTTAATTGTTTTTCTAATTTCTTTCTGAGTGAGTTGGTTGTTGATGTACAGGAATGCTATTGATTTTACTGTGCTGATTTTCGTTGGGAGCTGTTGAAGCTGGAAAATGACCCAGACATGACCTTACCAAAGTAACAAAGAGCACCTGGGTCAACCAACTGAAAGAATTGCTACAGCCCAGGAAAAACAGGAGCCTCCTAAACAACCCAGGCCTGGGTTGCTAGGCAGAGGGGCTGAAAATGACTTTATCCTTCCCAGTATATAAATCAACAGGCTGCACTGGTTGAGTAGTAGCTTTCCTCCCATCAGGAGAGTAAGGGCTCCACCTGACCCCAGCTTTGTCTCTTTATTTTTCTCATCCTCTCATGGTCCTTCACTCCAAGAACCTCAGGAGCTGCCTGGGTCACTGCAGATTTTGTATCTTGTGACACTGGAATTTGGCTATTAATTCTTGGGAGTCTTTGGATAGAATTTTTTGAGTCTTCTAATGTAGTGGGTCATGCTGCCTGCAGAATGATAATTCAACTTCTTCCTTCCCTCTACATATCCCTTTGATTCGTTCTCTTGCCTGATTCTTCTGGCTAATGTTTTGAGGACTATGCTGAACAGGCTCACAGTTTTAGAGGTTTCTGTCCATGATAGGCTGGCTCCAAGGTGGGAACGTCATGGTGGGAGGTCAAGGCAGAGGAAAGCTGCTCACATCATGGCAGCTGGGAGGAAGAGCAGGGGAACAGTGTTACAGAGGAAGAGGCCAGAGACCCGCCATGGTCCCCAGGGTCACAATTCCAGGACCCTACCAAACACCCATAAGTATGTTTTACTAACTGGCTCTGAAAGCAATCAAGCTGACAATCCAGCTTGACTGGTACAGGAGGGGTAGCAACCATTACAAGCCCATAGTGTTCTCTTATACATATTTCAGTTTTGAGCAATTATAAATGGGATTGTGCTTTAAATTTGTTTCCAGCCTGGGTGTGGTGGCACACACCTGTAATCCCAGCACTTGAGAAGCTAAGGCAGGAGGACTGCTGCAAGTTCAAGGCCAGCCTGGGTTACAAAGTGAGCTCAAGGCCAGTCTGAACTGCATAGTGAAACCCTGTCTCAAAAAGACCAAAAAAAAAAAGTGTTTCTTCATATTTATTATTAGAGTATAAAAATATGGTTGGGTTTTATGTGTTGACCTTGTACCTTGGAGCTTTGTTGAATTAATTCTAGGAGTTGTTTTTTATTTTTCATAGATTCTTCGAGATTACATAGTCATCACATCAGGGGCAGGTTTGCTTTGTTTTGTTTTGTGTGGCTTGTGCCGCTATACCTGGCACATCAGGAAGCTTTGTTTCTTTTTTTCCGATCTGTATGCATTTTATGTCCTTGTGTTCTAGCTACCTGGCTGTGTGTGCCGAGATACACGAGCCCCACGTGTACCTGCAGAGCAGCCAGGTGGAGCTCCGCAGCCTCTACCTGGATGTGCCCGCAAAGTCCGCCCTCTCGCTCATCAACAGCATGCTCCTCCCCACCCGGTTCCACCGGGGCAAGGTGAGGGAGCCTGCGCAGTCGGGCAGCGGACGGCAGCCTCAGCAGCACAGCTCCACGTGGCCCGTCCAGAGCTCCCAGCAGAGATTTTCAGCCTCTGTCCCACAGTCAGTCCCTCCCTCCACTGTGCCCAGAAAAGGTCGGCTTCCCAAAGGAGCAGCAAACTGGCCAGGCATCTCATGGCCCTGTGTTTAGGGAACCCCGGGTCCCCACCATGAAGGAGTTTCTGGTGTGGACACAGCCAGAGCCGCCAAGCCAGCATCGTCTGCAGCTCTTCCACGCAGTCGTTGGGAGCCCAGTTGTGGCACTGCCCCTGCGGAACTTACTCTGAGCCCTATGGGAGATGGGGCCACATCGGTGTGCATCAGCAGCAGCGGCCCTCTGCTCCCATCACTCTGGGCCTCGCAGGACAGCCTCACCTTGAAGCCTCCACAGCCCCCTCGGCCGATGGCTGTGCGTAGTCCGTGCACCACCACCACGTCTGCCGCTGCAGCCTGTGGGAAGCCGGAGAGGCACGGCGCGACCTGCAGCGTGGGGCGGGACTCGGGCCGGCGGGTGAGGTGGCCAGCACAACCTGCATCCTCCACATGGCGCCGCTGTCTGTGTGGAGCAATCTGCGGTCTGGAGCACACCTGGGGAGATTAAAAAGCGTCTCCCGCGGAAGCGCAGAATGGCCATACGAGGGCCCCGCCCACCCCGCCACAGCCAATCAAGGAGATATATACACGAGGACACGCCCACCAGGAACCCCGCCCCAAAGCCCCGCCCTGAGCCCCGCCCACAACGTCTTTCAGCCCAAAGCCCCGCCCACCCTGGCCTGCCAGGCGGTCAGCGGTGGGCCTTGCTGAGCCCCGCCCAGGAATGCTGCCTGGAGACTTTACACCTTTCCCAGCCTTTGGCAGCTCAACTGGAAACAGGACTCCAAAAGTGGTGTTGATTTCTCCAAATGAATCTGGCTGCAGCCAGGAACTGCTGCTCCAAAGTCCTGTCCACTGCTGCCAAACGGAAGCCGGGGCCGCCAGGATCCTTGCCCACCGATTCTTGCAGTGGGTGGAGTAGGAGTAGTTAGACTCTTAATTCCTGTACCTCCTTCCTAATCTGGCAGTGCCCATCTTCCCAGCGCCCAAGTCCAAGGATCTAAATACATTTCCGCGTTGCTGAGTTCTCCGATGTATTCATGCACTCCAGGAATTTTTTCACTTGTGGCCATTTGAGATTCTTGAACGCGCAGAGAACGGATTTTACAACAGTGCTGCATTGAGACGAGCTCTCTAACTGGAGAGAGAACGTCTCACATTCCTTATACCAATTTTCCACTCCTTTGGGAAGAATCTATTAGACCCCCACATACACTTTCTACCCTGTGGGAGGGTTCTCTACCAAGGTAGGGGACCGTGATTGGCACGTACAGGTGAATAATAGGTATCGGTTCAGTGAATGAACAAACTAGGTCTGGACTGTGTTCCCAACCCTAAACAGCAAGTGTCCTTTGCCTGCCAATGACAGTGCCAAGTGATTATCTGAGATCTGGGAGAGTAATGTTAGGTTTGTGGCAGATACCAGTATGAGTGCTGCTATCAATGTGGGCACACATATACCACTGTGGTGTGATGTTTTTAATTCTTTTTAAAAGATACCCAGAAGAGGAATAGCTGGGTCAAATGGGGCCTCTAGTCCTAGTTTATTCCACACTCATTTCCAGAGTGGTTGTACCAGTCTGCATTCCCACCAACAGTGGACAAAGCTTCCTTTTTCCCCAGATGCTGAGTGGAGAACTCCAGGACTTAATGTTTGCCCTGCTAGATTTTGGATTTGCTTTGGTTCCAATGCTTTGTATCCCCCTGTTTGTAACTTTTGGAATGGTAATGTTTATCTTGTGCCTTGATATGTTGGACACGTTTAACCTCGTTTTCATTTGACAGGGGGTTAAAGATAAGAGTTTGCCATAGATCTTGGAGATTTGGGACTTGGAATTTTCAGCAATGTTGAAACTGTTAGGACTATGGCAATCCTTGGAGATGGACTAAATGTCTTTTGTACAAAAGATATACATGAGTCCTTGGCGGGCCAGGGGTGGAATGTATTGGTTTGATCTGTGTCCCCCTAAGCTTCATCTAATTTGGACAGGGCTGAGTCTGGCATATGTGATTAGTTTGTTGTCTAGCACTGGGACTGGTGATGTGAGTGCTGCATCCACCCAGGGGTGGAGCTGACACACTGTGTAAGGGCAGGAGGAATGTGTGTCTTCCCTCTCTTGCCCTCTCTCTTGCTGGGTTCATGTGCCTTGCTATTTGGTGACCACCGTGAATGGCAGCTCCGCCATACCATACTGCCTTGGAGCCAACTGAGTATGGACTGAAACTCCTGAGAAACTGTAAGAAATAAAGCTTTCCTTCCCTAATTTTGGGAGTCAGGTATTTTGTCTCAGCAATGAGTGAAAAGTAACTAAGACACCAGCCTGCCTGGTAAGTGGCGCAAGAGGCATGAGTTCCAGAAAGAGAAAGATCTGTGCCTCCCAAGAACCCGCCATGCTGGGTCAGGGAGGATCCAACCAGAAGATAACTAGCCTGCCTTCCTGGTAAGCAGCATAGTGGGTTCCAGGAGAAGAAAAAGCACCTCCTGTGAGCCTACTGGTATGCAGGCTGAGAATTAACACTTCCTCCCCCATAAGCAACCTGCTGATTCAGAGAACTGGCTAAGTTGATAGCAACTAAGGTGCATAAAGCAACTAAATGCTTGTATTGTTTGGTTGATTTTGCAGGCCTGGGGCCGGCAGTCTGAGCATCTCTTGGAAGCATGACAGTGTGCAGTGTAGCAAATGTGGGGGATTCCCTTCTGTCTTGTCTTTGAGGCCCAATATTGTTCTCACTGTTTTACTTTATTTTGATTGTTTTGCTTTATTTCATATTCTGTTTTGATTGATTTTATTCTGTTTTTTTTTATTTAAGAGAAAATAGATACAGAAGCTAGAAATAAAAGTCAAAAAAAGACAGACAAACAACAACAGATCTGATACAATAACATTGTAGGTTTACACACTGAGGTGGTTGAAGTTTGGCAGTAGTTACAATATTGCATATCGTTACCTTCCTAGGGGTTGGGGATATTGACAGATATAGACATGTAAGATTCATCAATTC
>RJWM01002459.1:0-120598 GCA_004363535.1 Dasyprocta punctata
TGCGGCACCGGGGATCGAACCCACAGCCTCGCACCTGCCAGACAGGCTCTTAAGCTGCTGAGCCAAACTCCCAGCCCTGATTTTTTGAGGCAGGGTCGCACTATGTAGCTCAGGCCTGCTTTGCACTTACGTAGCCCAAGCCGGCCTTGAACTCACAACGCTCCGCCTACCTCAGCCTCCGGAGTGCTGGGATTAAAGGCGTGCCCCACCATGCCCGGCTGGCTCAGGGATTCTTAGTATTGTGAGCTCAGCTTGGGGCCCCAGCAGCTGCAGCACTGGGCTGTAGGGTGGGCTGGGGGCTTGGTTCTCTGCCAGCAGTGCCCGGGCCCTCAACAGGTTACCAGCGGCCAGGGGTGAGCAGGGCCCTCAGTTGTGGGGGGCTCGGGGGCTGAGCTGTATCCAGAGCTGCAAGTGACCACCAGGTCTGACCCATCTGTGCCCACAACGGGGCCCAGCCCTCCTGCCCTCCCCAGCACAGCCAGAGCCGCCCCATGGGACAGACTAGTTCCCCCTCTCTCTACAGCTCCTTCTCAAGTCCCAACCAGCAGGGTGTGCTCAGGAGTGCTCGCCTTGAGCGATTGTGCATAAACTGGTTTTTGGAAGCTTTTCTGTGCCTTGGCTGGGAGGCTTCATGCGTGGGGCTTTTTTTTTTTTTTTTTGTACATGGCATGAGCAGGGAGGAGAGTGTTGATGGGAGAGATGATGTGAAGCTTTCAAAGGCCAAATGAAAGCCAGGTGTGGTGATGCACGTTTGTAATCCCAGGACTGGGGAGGCTGAGGCAGGAGGATCCCTTTGAGATCAATCAAGGCCAACCTGAACTGCATAGCTTTGTCTTTGCTGAGACTCACCACCCCGGCTTGTGACGGAGGCAGTTCCTGCCACTTTACCCCCACCCTGCAGACCTCAGTCAGGGCACAGATCGCTTCCACTAAGGCTGACTCCTGTCATGAGTTCCACCCCCTGGGATCTGTGGTTCCTGGCCAGAAGCCCTGACAGTCTTGTGGGCCCCAGATCCGCCAGTGGCCCCCTGGTGAGGATGGGAGTAGGGGCAGAGGAAAGTGGGCCAGCCCCACGTCCGTCATTTCAGGGTCCCAGGCACCTCCTGGATACCAGCCTGCCTGCCATTGTGGTCCACTCAGAGTGAAGCTGTCTGGGTGATGGAGTTCCATTTTCTGCAGTGTTCAACACAGTCCCTCTTCTTCGTGGGGCGGGGTACTGGGGTTGAACTGTGTCACTAGCCCTTTTTTATTTTTTGAGGTAGGCTCTCAAATTTCCTAAGTTGGGCTCAGATTTGAGATCCTCCGGCCTCAGCCTCCCAAGTACTGGGATTATAGGTGTGCATCACCATGCCCAGCTCTATTCCAATTCGTGACTGAAAATTTTTTTCTTTTGTGTACTGGGAATTACATCGGGCATTTACACTGAACTATGTTACCAGTTCTTTATTTTTGTTTCTTGTTTTTCAGAGATGGTCTCCCTCTGTAGTTCAGGCTGGCCTCGAACTTCCAGTGTTTCTCCTGCCTCAGCCTTCCAAGTGCTAGGATTATAGGGGTTCACTACCATTCTTGGATACATAGTGAGTTTCAGGCCTGGACTGTATAGTGAGACCCTATATCAGAAACAACAAAAAGGATGTTCCTGGCCAGGGGAGAGGGAACTGTTTTTTTTTTTTTTGCGGCACTGGGGATTGAACTCACAACCTTGCACCTGCCAGGGCAGGCGCTTAAGCCGCTGAGCCAATCTCCCGGCCCTAGTTCTTTTGAGGCAGGGTCGCCCTATGTAGCTCAGGCTGGCCTTGCGCTCACATTGTAGCCCAAGCCGGCCTCGAACTCACAACGCTCCTCCTACCTCAGCCTCCCGAGTGCTGGGATTAAAGGCGTGCGCCACCATGCCCGGCTTTGGGGGAGAGGGAACTGTTGATGCCAAAGCAATAAAATAACAATCCTAGGGATGAAACTGCTCCTACTGTATTTTTAAACAATTGAGCCTGAGATGATGAATTTGAAAAGAGGACCAGGAATGGTGGCATACAGATGTAATTGCAGCCTTCAGGAGGCTGAGGCATGAGGATCACTGTGAGTTTGAGGTCAACCTGGACTACATAGTGAGTCTGCCACAAACAAAACCAGAGGGAAGGTTTCTTTTGGCTCATGGTTTTGGAGGTGTAGTCCATGGCTGGCTCTCTTGCTTTTAGTCTTGTGGCAGAGTTGAGGGCAAAGCCCCCCGGGGCCCAGTTTCTTCTATTAGGCTCCTTCTAAGTGCCCTCTCTCCCTGTATCTTGGGTTGGGGACCAGACTTTCAACTCATGGGCTCTGGGGGACATTCAGGATCCACGACACCCCACATTTCTGGCTCCTCTTAAAGAAATCAGAGTTAGCATTCTTGCACACCTGATAGAAGCTGAGATGGGGCCCCCACTTCATAGGGGCTATGTCCCAATTTTGCAGTTACATACTGCCCCATCCTTTACCCTACGGCAGAGTCTTGGACACTTATTATGATGCTGTTTCGCTTCTGATCCCCACAATCTCTGAGTGTTTGGGACAGGGTTTCATTGAAATGCCTGGGTGCTAGAAAGGAAGCCCCCCACTGTGGCTTGAGGGGTTGAAGTGCATCTCCCCCCACCATGAGCTGAACAGGAAGTGAAGCTTCCAGACCACTGCTTGGGAAGGTTTGGGTCATAGTAACTAACAGACCAGAGTTTAGGAAGCAGAGAGAAGGCTTAATAATTCTTTTTTCCAATTGGGGATTAAATACGGGGTCTTTGCGTTGGGCTACATCCCCAGCCCTTTATAAATTTTTGAGACCCATTCCCTAAGTCACTTAAGTTGTCCAGGCTGGGCTCAAATTTACAATCCTCCTGCCTCAGCCCCTCCAGAGTGCTGGGATTGTTGGTGTGTGCCACCATGTCTGGCATCATTTTTATTCGGACGCTAAACAAGCTACAGCTCAGTTTCTGCAGCCAGTATCTGGGCATGGCAGGGCTGCATTGAGGGGCTCAAAAGACACAAATTGGGCTTTAAGAAAATGCTCCATTGTCTACCACTGGGAGTGGGGCAGCTCCTTCCCCTGGGCTATGTCTGAACCTGTCTCTTGACCTAATCTGTCTTCTTCAAAGTGAGTCACCAAAGTGGGGCTGCCTATAACTTTCATGCAATCATCCAAAATGTGGGGGCTTCACAGGGCCCCTAGAGAGAGGCCTGTAAGGGAGGCTGAGTGACCCAAAGGAAGTATCTGTGTGAGAAAATGAAGTATCGGGTTGCAGTTGCTCTCAGGCGTGGAAGCCCTGTGGTACCCATCCTGTGATCTGGGCAAGACCGAGAGTTGCAGCGTTGAGCATCTGCAGAGGGGAAGGGGAAGAGCTTAAGGGGTGGTCTTGGTACAGGTGACCCCGGGAAGGAACTGGGCACAGGAGGATCCACGGCTGCGAGCCTCCCCACCCCAGCTGTCAGAGTGTGGTCATACAAGGTTGTCATCAGGCTGCTCGGGGTCCCCCGGGCCTCTTAGGCTCAAAGTCCCTGGCCCTTTCGACTCTCAGATAAAGATGGAATAGAGCCAGATGGGACCACTTTGCCCCAGGTCTTCCTATTCTTTGCCCTTGCCACCCTTGGGCTGAATAGAAAACCTTCCGTTTTCTTCTTCTCAGGCTTCCCAGGGCGCAGGGGCAGCCAGGGAAACCCTGCACGCCAGCCTGTTCCTGCACCCAGGGCCCTTTGGGTTCAGCACACAGTGAGGTCCTTCCAGACAGACTTTCCCCCAGCTGCTAGGACAGCCATGAGATGTGGGGGCTATGGGCTGATGGACGGGTTTCTAAGCCATGAACCCTTCAGCTGTTGGTCTAGTGGTTGTTGTTGTTGTTTTGAGACAGGGCTCTGAACACACTGTTAGCCCAGACTGGCCTCAAACTTATGGCGATCCTCCTGCCTCAGCCTCCTGAGTGCTGGGATTATAGGTATGGCCACCATGCCCAGTATTTGGTCTGGCATTGTCCAAAGGACTTGCCCGAGGTAGAAAGGGTCTTCCTGCCTGGTGACAAAGAAATGATCTAGGGCAGAAAACTGGGCTCTACCTGAAACCCATGTTCCTTTTATCTTTTCAGCCACATGAGGGTCGGTGAGCTCTGAGTCTTAGAGGGTAAAGGAAGACCTGCTTGCCAGGAGTGCAGGAGGAAGTAAGGGACAGACACAGCACGAGCTCTGCCCTGCTCTGGCACGGAACTGCACCAGGCTGTGCTGGGAGGTGAGTGAAAGTGTCTGGCTTGAGATGCTCTGGACCATGGGAGGCTCCGGCCTTCATCCGCACAGCTGCATAACCCCCTGACTTCCTGTGAGCGCTGCCAAAAAGAAAAAAAATTCCCCAGCGAAATCGCTACTCTCAGCCTATTAGGGAAAAATTAAAACTTTTCAACAACACACCCCCTCCTTCTTTTCCCACACCAGCTGCACCCTGGTGTCATAAGCAAGCAGCTCCACCACATCCTGTTAGCTCACTCCACAGCCAGCCATGGCCGCCCAGATGGGGCGAGTTGCAGACGGTCACGTCTGAGTAACTGCCTTTGTTCCACGTCTGTACCTTAGCTTGCTTCCCCTTTCCCGCCAATGGCCCTACATAAGATCCATTAACCCCATGCTTGGGGCTCAGACTTTGGAGTGCAGAACTCCTCTGGGCCTACTGGCATAAGAAAGCTTGGTTCCCTCTACTTCTCAAGAGTGCCACTTGGTTTCTTCACTTCTTCTGTAAGCCCTAAAAATGCTGTTGACATTTGGTTCCCTGACGGGGAAACTGACCACTCTGGCCCCTTGAGCCACTGGTTTGGAGTCAGAGAGCAGCCCCCGGGAGCTTTTTCCAGGGAAAGAAGTGGCATGCCCCTGTCCTGATTTGGCAGGACTTCCTTCATTGGAGGAGGGCAACTGACAGCTGCACCCTCTTCTCCAGGCTGGACTCAGGGAAGTGGACTGGTTCCCCATCAGGACTCTAGGCCTGTGCCAGTGGACAGAAGGGGCCTCTGATCACCTCCCAAGGTCTCAGGCTAAAGGCCTCAGTCGGGGATTTCTCAGAGGCAGGGTATGTGCAAACTCTGAGTGACTCTAACTGGTTTGTGACATGTCACCACCAGTCTGTAGCACCACAGTAAGGAAAACCCGCATCGCAGAGTCTGATTGGGCCCTAACCTGCGTTTCCATGGTGATGTCCCACGGCATAATGGAGACTCACCTTCTGTAATAGGAAACTGACCAGGCCCGGGGTGACAGGTATACTCAGCCAAGTTCCCACAAGGACATAGCCAGGCGGGCTTCTGGGTGGTCTCCTGGGAGCTCCCATCCTTTGTTACGCCTCCATTCAGGGGCCACCACATACACCATGGCCAGTACACCCACTGTCAGACTGCAGGATCGGGAATTCTAGGAAGGGATTTAATGGAGGTTATGGAGTTAAATTGAAGGCTACAAATTGAGAACCCTCTGCACAGTAGATTGGCCTGCTTGACACGGGATGGCCCCCTGCAGGAACTCTATAGACACCCAGACAGTTCCTTCAGTGTGGAAAATGGTCACTGGTAAGTCCAGCTATCCCGATCAGTTCTCATACACTGGCTCCTGGTTTAAGACTGCCTGATTCTGCATGAGTAGGCAGGAAACAGTCAGATTTTTGTGGCCCGTAAACTGGATGGAAGACATCAAAAAGAAAAGATTGTTCTAAGGTGTCCCAGAAGACCGGCAGTCCCCCCTATACACCCTCACGCCTCTGTCCGCGCCTCCTCCACCAGTTGCGCCTACCATCCCACTGCCACCTGTGTCTCCACCTCCAGTGGTTCCTGCCAGTCCACTCTTGAATTCCCGGTGACTGGGCAAAGAAGGCAGTCCCTGACACCACGCCAGACTGGGGCTCTTGCCCCTCTGCCAGATGCTCTGCTCTGGAGACATAGCAAGGAGCCATCCCGATGAGGGTCCACAAAGGTGCCAGGAAGCCTATCAGCATGTCAGAACTGTGTCACTCAAACCAGATTAGTCTCCAGGAGGTTTCTGAGTGACTCTGAGTCTTCATGCCTCTCAACCCTGAGGCTCCTGAGAACCAAGGAACGGTCAAGGCTGCCTTCATGGCCCAGTCTGCTCCTGACATTCAATGCCAACTCCTAAGGTGGCCGCCAAGGTCTTTGCCAGCCGATTCTGTGAGGCAGACAGGAAATGAAACACAAAGTCTTGCTCCTCACCACCGCCTTTGGAGACCTCATCCTACTCAGAAACTGGGACTGTTACGTGTAGGGGGAAATCCCATCAGCACCCCCTCACCCTTGCTCCCAAAGAAATAGACACTGGAAGAACAAATGTCACCACTGTAACAGAGGAACACTTAACCAGAGGGTCCGCAACCATGTCAACCCTCCCTACCATCCTGAGCCACCAATGGCCAGCCTGATGGGGCTTGCCGCAACGTCCTCAGGCTAGGACAGAGCAGGGGCCTGCACTCTCAGCCCCTGGGAGCCTACAGTGAAGATGCCTAAGTCCTACAGAGAAATGGAGCCCCAAAAGCCCCAGTGGACAACCATGGGGATATTCTGAAGAGAAAATCTGGGTATGAGAGGAAAGAGCTACCAGAGAAGGGGATGCTCCAGCACCACAGAGCTTTGATACCTCAATGCATTTTTTATTCCTTTGTCTAAGAAGGCCATCAAAAGACTGACTTTGGAAGTTGGAGCGCAGGAAGTTGGGGAGAACTAGGAAGGAAGCTAAGCCCCTGCCTGTGAGCCACTGGTGCATGGGCTGGGAGAGAACAGCCAGCCTGCCCCGCCCCCATGAGCAACCAGCTGATTGAGGAACCTAATTGTTTGATTGACTTTGCAAGCCTAAAGCTGAGCAATTATTTAGAGGACAACAATATGCAATATAGTAACTATCATAGATTTCCTACTGCCTTATCACTGTTTTGATTTGTTTTATTGTACTGTTTTATTCCCTTTAAAATTAAACTGTGAGGTGTGGTGGTACATGCCTGTAATCCCAGCACTGGGGAGGCTGAGGCAGGAGGATTATTGTAAGACCAGTTTGGGCTACAAAGTGAGCTCAAGGCCAGGCTGAACTGCAGAGTGAGACCCTGTTTCAAAAAGACAAAAATAAATAAATAAAACAAAATTTAAATTAAATTTTAAAAAAAAGATTCACTTTGGAAAGATTGTGTTGGAGACTCCCTTGGGCAGATATGTCTGTATCCCTAGACTCCCACTGCTCTGTGCCACTGTCCGTCAGAGATGCCAAACGTACGCTCACAACGATCCACTCGAGACCACAACCACTTCCCAGAATTCAGCCTACTGGGACCTCACCATCTGAACACTTGGAAATAGGCTTTGCCGAAATGGAACCTTGTTTTAGATACAAATACCTGCTAGTGATTGAACCTATTCAGGATAGAAGCCAAGCCAACTGAAACATATAAAGCCCAAGAAGTTGTCCAACTCCCTCTCAGTGGACTTGCCCTGTCGATCAGGAATGACAGTGGGCCTGTCTTTGTGGCTGAAATGGTCCAGGGCCTCTCTGACCTCCTACAGAGCAGATGGAACCTACAGCCTACTGACCACACAGCTCAGGGAAGGCAGAACACAAGTTGGGCCCTAAAGACCATCATAGCTAAACTCTGCCAAGAAACAGGGACAGCTTGGATAGGGGTGCTTCCCCAGCTCTGCTTAGGATTAGAAGTGTGTACACCCAGATGTATGGGCTACTGACCATGTGAGATAATGTTTGGCAGCCCCCCGCCATCATCCAACAGTTTTGAGCAGATATAGACAAGTAGAGGACACTTGTTTAGCCTCAAATTTACAAATACTGAGTAAAGTGGGTTTTTTTTTTTTTTTTTTTATGCGGCCCCGGGGATTGAACTCACAACCTCGCGCCTGCCAGGGCAGGCACTTAAGCCACTGAGCCAAACTCCCGGCCCTGGATTTTTGGGGCAAGGTCGCACTATGTAGCTCAGGCCGGCCTTGTGCTCGCGTTGTAGCCCAAGCTGGCCTCGAACTCACAACGCTCCTCCTACCTCAGCCTCCCAAGTGCTGGGATTAAAGGCGTGTGCCACCACGCCCAGCGAGTAAAGTGTTCTTTTAAACTAAAACCATCTCAGTGAGGACCCCTGTCCCCACTGGCAATCTAGTGCATCTGTTATATAGTTAGGAGATTGTGTGGGTAAAAGATTTGGAAAAGAAACCCATCCAACCCATCTGGACTGGACCTCCATTATTGCGTTTGTCACCCCCACTGCTCTTATGGTTACAGGCAGCACCCCGTGGGTCCACCACACCAGGCTGGAAAGGGCTAACCCCCCAGACTCTGCCAACTTGGACCGCCCACTCAGACCCACCCAGGACCCAACTCCAGCGCAAGCTACCCCAACCCAAACCTGACCAGAGACCAAACCCTACAGACAACCACCCTACTCTGGTCACACCGGAAGGTGACCAGTCTACGCACGGCTTGAGCCTGAGGACACCATCCACGGGCTGCTCTGGATTACTTCACGGACTGTTTTCTGTGGTTCCTAGGTCCCCTTGGACTGCCCACTTGGGTTTCTGTCACTGACCTAGCTGTTGTCACCCCAGTCTAGTGAACCACTGCCCAGAGAGCCCTCTTAGCCCTCTCTGTCATCATCTGTACAGGGTGTTTCACCAGTTATTTCCTGTTTGCTTTAAGAGATAAGTTACCCACTCTCAGCCTAGGCAATGATGGCCAGTGTCAGAAAACTGATGCTGCTACCCCTTTTTGTCACCATGGTCATAGGACAGTTAGAACCTTGCATGGAAGGTTGCTCGTATGTTGACAGATCAAGGCCTATTTCTCGGCTCAGTGAAAGAGATCCGATAGCAATGCAAAAAAAGTACCAGTACTGGAACGACAGGACATCATGGATTTTCTTTGGGGCAGGAATAGTAGTCGGCATCAATTTTGCTTTATTGCTTGCATACTGCCTTAAATATATCTCAGAGTGTCGTCAGAACCAGGCTCGAGCTGTCACCAGTGAGTCAGTGCACCAGCTACCAGTGAGAGGGCCACACAGCCCAGTAGCTATGGATGCTGTGTCCTGTGAGGCTGCGCTTGTACAGGGGCAGCAAAGGGGGGAATGAGATGGAAAAGGGCCACCATGAGACCCCCACCTCCCTTCATATACTCCACCTGTGCCTCACCCAAAAGAGTGTCTTGTTCTTCTTTTGTGCCAC
This sequence comes from Dasyprocta punctata, assembly GCA_004363535.1. Taxonomy (NCBI): domain Eukaryota; kingdom Metazoa; phylum Chordata; class Mammalia; order Rodentia; family Dasyproctidae; genus Dasyprocta; species Dasyprocta punctata. The sequence goes on from RJWM01002459.1 coordinate 9,207, forward strand.
TTTGTAACCACAATGTTCCAATAGCCTCTGTTCTGTAACCACAAGATAGGGCAACTTCTGTACCCCACTGTACCCTAACCTTAGTCCACTTTTATAACTGCAAGATAACAACACTGGCTAAATTTCTGCTTCTGGGCAAATCATGCGGGGCCCACAGAAGCCCCTTTGCCCTTTCTGTGAGCTGGCACACGGGCTGAGAATCAAGGCCCCCCACCCTCATTGGTAAGCAACCGGCTGGCTGTGGGCTGTTAGCAACTGAGCTACAAAAACAACTGAATGCTTGCATTGTTTGACTTTGCAGGTCTAAGGCCGGTAGTCTGAGCACCTATCAGGAGGATAACAGTATGTAGTGTTATCAAATATGGGGGATTTCCCTTGTGTCTTGTTTATTTGTTTTGTTTTGTTTTTGTTTTTGTACCAGGAATCAAGCTTACGACCTCATGCTTGCCAAGCATTGTGTTGTTTTTGAAATCCAGTATTGTTCTCTTTAGTTTAGTTTAATTTTGTTTTATTTGATTTTACTATGTCTGATGGTATGGACAACTATTGTGAAGACAACAAGAGATGGTAGCCGTTGTTGATTTCCTGTTATCCTGTTTTGAAGTTGTGTACCACTTTTACTGTTTTTTTTTTTTTTTTTTTTTTTTTTTTTTTTTTTTTTTTTTTTTTTTTTTTTTTTTTTTTTTTTTTTTTTTTTTTTTTTTTTTTTTTTTTTTTTTTTTTTTTTTTGGTACCAGGGATCGAACTCACAACCTTGTGCCTGCCAGACAGGTGCTTACACCACTGAGCTAAATCCCTGGCCTCACTGTTTTGTTTTGATTGGCTTTGTTGTGTTCTGTTTTGTTAGGTTTTATTCTCTTTTAAAAATAAATAAATAAAACTTCTGCTTTTGTGAAACTTCTTCAGCTTCAGTAAAATTCCACTAATTGCCTCTGGCCCACCTCGACCAAAACAGGTATAAAACCCCAGCTTTCCCAGGGCTCAGGCTCAGAATTTAGAGTACCTAACTCTTCTGGGCCAGATGGCTCAATAAAGTTTGGTTTCCTCCTCCACTTCTCTTGAGTGCTGTTTGGTTTCTTTGCCTCTGATAAACCCAAAATTGCTATAACAGTGGCACTTAGAGCCCTAACTCAAATAGTCGAACCCTGGCAGAGGCCAACGGCATGCGTGTCTATCCAAACAGTACCAAAAAACCACAGCCATCATACATTGTTGAGGACATCAGAAGGGACAAGACTATCACAAAAGGAAGTAGGCAGACCAGACAGCAAGAAGTACTGCACAAATGTCCATCTTCAACACAGCATCACACCCCGAGGTTTCCAAAGCTCTCCAGCTTTGATGTCTTTGAGCAACCCTTTACCAAGGGTTCCCAACACCTGCCCAAGTTCCATGATCAGACTAGAACACCAGGTCCCCCCCCAGAGGACAGTGTCTGGGAATTGAAAACCCCTGTGCATGGAAGGAGCTTTCAAAAACGGGGAGCAGCCGGGCGTGGTGGTGCATGCCTTTAATCCCAGCACTCGGGAGGCTGAGGTAGGTGGAGCGTTGTGAGTTCGAGGCTGGCCTGGGCTACAACACGAGCGCAAGGCCGGCCTGAGCTACATAGTGTGACCCTGCCTCAAAAAAACCAGGGCTGGGAGTTTGGCTCAGTGCCTTAAGTGCCTGCCCCAGCAGGCACGAGGTTGTGAGTTCAATCCCCGGTGCCGGGAAAAAAAAAAAAAGAAAGAAAGAAAAAAAAAAAAACGGGGAGCATGGTGGGCATTCCAGGGCCAAAGAGCATTTATACCCCAACCGCATGAACCGCACTGAAGGGTAGTGCTTACCCCTTTGTCCAAGAAGGCTGAAAAGTAACCCACTTAAGAGAGACAGGTTTGGAGACTGGTGGGCTGGTACTTGGTACTTCTAGTCCGCCGATTGTCACCCCGTGTCACTGTATGTCAGAATGCCTACCCTGTGTCCAGAAAAACCCTCCACAGAAGCCAAAGCCTGCTCTGGGAATAGAACACACTGGAACTTTCCCCTTTGAAGACTCAGAAGTAGACTTCACAGAGAGAAGGCCATGCTGCGGCTATGGTAAGTACCTGCTCGTCCTTCTGTATGCACTTAGCTGGGTGGAAGCCTCACCTGCATGCACAGACAAAGCCCAGGTAGTGGCCAAGGTCTCGCCACAGGGAGTCATTTCCCAATACGGGCTGCCCCGCAGCATCTGAAGTGACTGGATTGGCCTTCATGGTAGAAATAACTGACTCTTGCAGACCTGCTGAAGACCCGGTGGGATCTCCGCACGGCCTGCAGACCCGAGTTAGGGAAAGTACAGCACCCTGGTTAAACTCTGCCAGGAGGCCAGCACGCCACAGTCCGTATGTCCGGGTCCCATGCACACCTGGACCCTCTGGCTACTCCTCTTATGAAATCCTGTGCAGGCAGCCCCCTCTTATAATTAGGGCCTTTTGAAGGGACATTAGACAACTATGAGACACACACCCGGCTGCTAAACTACAGGCAAGATACTCTCTCACATCAATAAGGTGGTCCCAGCCAGGTGTGGTAGCTCACACCTTTAATCCCAGCACTCGGGAGGCTGAGGCAGGAGGATTGTTTGTGAGTTCGAGACCAGCCTGGGCTACAAAGTGACTTCAAGCCTAGCCTGAACTGCAGAGTGAGACCCTATCTCAAAAAATTGGGCTGGGGATTTAGTTCAGTGGCCTAAGCGCCTGCCTAGCAGGCACAAGGTTGTAAGTTCAAACCCAGGTACCAAAAAATAATAATAAGGTTGTCCCTGAAAAAAATCCCCACCTCCTCAGGCACCCCAGCACGCCCACTCCAACCGGGAGGTACAGTCTGGGTCATAGATCTGAAAAAGCCCCGCTGGGCATAGTGGCCTACTCCTATAATCCTAGCACTCAGGAGGCTGAGGCAGGAGGATCATTGGTGAGTTCAAGGCCAGCCTGAACTGCATAGTGAGACCCTGTCTCAAAAAGAGAAAATAAAATTTTAAAAAGCCCCTCACACTCTTGTCCTTGTCACCCCAACTGTGGTTAAAGTAGCAGGTACTGTCCTCTGGGTATACCATTCAAGACTGAAGGCGGCTTACCCCAAAGATGCCACATCCTGACCCGCAAGACCCCTTTCAAAACTTGACTCCAGCGGAGACTACTGGACCCCAGCAACCCCTACACCGCCACGAGAGACACAGCCCTGCTCTAGTGACATGCAACACTGAGGAGCCTGTTCACACAAGCACTCTCAGAGTACCGATCCATCACCCTTGGTCTCTGGCTGTGTTGGCAACCGTTGCCCTGCTTTCCACTGTCGTCACACAAACAGAAACTGCCCCAGCCCAGCAATGCCTCACGGGTAGGCTGCTTTGCCGCCATCAGCCCTCTCCCACTCGCCCTGACTAGCAAACAGGCGGCACTGAAGGAGCCCTGGGTGAGTGTGGCCTCCAGTTGGCAGTTCCACCGGGGGAAAAGCACCTCTCCTGGGCCCTTGCCCAAGTGACTGTTTCAACACCCAAACAGGGCTCACAGAAGATCCCGGGGTGTCTTCTCCCTGATCTCTGCCATCCAAGTGTTACCGTCAGGATAGAATGCAGTCTTTTTTGTTTTTTGGGTTTTTTTCGGTACCAGGAATCAAACTCAGGACCTTGTGCTTGCCAGGCAGGCACTTATACCGCTGAGCTGTATCCCATGCCCTTGAGTCCAGCTATTGAGGAAAAACTGTTTTACGCGGATGGATCATTGGTCATGGGCCAACTCTGACAAGTCAGGGCCGACAGTCCTGATGGGGCACTCCCAGCAGCGGGGCGCTAAGGGACCCTGAGCAGGCTTGTAACGAAAAGGTCAAAGAGGCAGAGGCAGCGATCTGCAGAGTTCAGGAGACCCAAACACGGCACCAGTATTGCCATATAGACCTAACTGGTTTTAACCAGCTGACCAGACCACAGGGCCCCCGAGGGTCCCGTGCCACACCCTCCGGAGACGCTGGGCAGGGGAAAGGAGCAGTGGAGTGTGGCCAGGGCAGAGTTGAGGCCTCTGCAGGCCTGGCCTGGAGATCCCAGTGTGGGGTGTCCCCAAGCGGCTGGGGTCCCTCCCCGGAATCCCTCTGCGCCCTCCCAGGTGACAGACAGGAAGCTCAACCTCTGAGGTGCAGACTTTGCCTCAGGCAACTAAATTTATTAACAAGAAAAAGTTTTTGTCAGTCCAGCACTGACCAACAAAGTCCATTGTTAATAAAGGGTAACAAATCTGTCACTTAATTCATAAAACATACCTCGAGCAGTTACAACTAAAAATAAAGTTGGATTTTTTGTTTAATTTAAAAGCCTCAAAAATAACAAGCAATGTTTTTAAAACATGTAGTAGACGCAGGCGTCTATTATACAATATACACTGTACACAGAGCCGGGCGGGCGGGCAACGGGGCCGGGTGGGAGGGCGTCTGTGCGGATCGCTCTGGATCTGGGTGGAATGCGGCGTCGCTTGGGATGAGAAAAACAATTCATACGCTTGTCACTGCCCCCCGAACCCTAACTGAAAGCAGGCACAAGGAGCTGACGACCAAGGAGAGGACGAAGGAAGCAATTAAATAAAACTTGTTAAAGCAAACACAATACACAGTGTTCGTCATCAGAAGGAGAGTATAAGGCATCGTTTTCCGCGAGAGGAGAGGGCGGCCCTCAGCGCCGACCCTGGCTAGAAGTTGGAATGTCTCCAGCGGCCGCCAAGCCGCTACGGGGCACCGGGGAGGGCTGCAGGGCCCTGGGGCGTCCCTGGTGGCCGGGGTGGGGCGAGGGGCTATGGCACGATGGGACCCCGGCAGTGTGGGAGTGCTGGGGTGGGGAGTGGGGAGGAAGGGGCTCACTTTGCTCCTCGACGGAGTGAAATGCACGTTTTCCTTTGGAAAGAAGGGTCCCGCGCGTCCTGGGATAGAACGTCTCATTGGGCAGGGCCGGGGGTCCCCAGCCGGAGCTCGGGGAGGAAAGGGCGGGGCGGGCGCACAGCCCCTTCCTGTGGGGACTCAGCCGCCACAGGAGCCGGGCCCGCGGGACAGGGGGCCCCGGGGCCTCTCGGGCCTCACAAGCTCTTGGTGACCAGGTGGGTCTTGTAATGCTTGGTGAGGTGGTCACTCCGCATGAACCGCTTCTGGCACTGGGCACACTCGAAGCGCTTGTCGCCTGCAAGGGGAGAAGCCGTCACCCAGGTAGCCACAAGCACGCCAACACTGGCGGCCCGAAAGGAGGTGCGTGTGTGGGCCCCATGCAGCCGGCCTGGCCTTGTCGCCTCCTGCTACGCTTTCTCCCCGGCATCTCCCCACCTGAAATTCCCTTTCCCTGTCTTCTGCCCCAGGTCCCAGCCTTCACCTGCGTGCCTGTGCCTCAGCCCCTGCGCCTAGCTTCTCCCCATGATGGACTGCTGTGTCCTGACCGTGTCCCCTGGACTTGAACCCTGGAGAGACACCCCTGTCCCACCTCGTCCTGTCTGAAGCTGGCACTTGGCAGCCACTGTGCTGGCCTGGGGCAGGTCTGTGCTCGGGTGGGGTCTACTCTTGTCCCATCTCACCATGGAGGCCTGGAGCCGGAGCCCTAGGCCTGCTCTCCAGACCAATCGCAGCAGCAGTGCTTCCCAAAGCGTGGGCCCCAGAGCTGGGAGCCCGAGGGGCCCACACCTGAGCCCCGCTCCCCCTCCCCGCTGTGCGCAGGCCTCTCCCAGGCATAGCCCCCAGGGCCCGGCGCTGACCTGTATGGGTGCGGGCATGCCTCTGTAGCTCGTCGGAGCGCGTGAAGCGCTTCCCACAGAAGAACCAGTTGCACACGAAGGGCCGCTCGCCAGTGTGCAGGCGCACGTGGGCCCGCAGCAGGGAGGTCTTCCGGAAGGTCTTCCCGCAGTCCGGGATGTGGCACACGTGCTTCTTCTTGCCCTGTTCTCCGGACCTGGGCAGTGGACAGGGCAGGGCAGAGCGAGGCTGGGGTCAGCTCAGCACGCGGGGGCAGGGCGGGGCAGGGCGGAGGGCCCGGCTCACCTCTTCTCCCCATCCTTGCAGTTGGGACACGTGCAGGCCATGCGGCGCCGCTTCTCCCCGGGCTGCGTCTCCCCGGCCAGCGCCTGCTCCATCTGCAGCTGGATCTGGGTGGGGCTCAGCCCGCTGATGGTCAGGTTGTTCCCGGACACATTCTGCACTGTCAGCTGCTGCTGCCCTGTGGGCGGGGGGCAGGCTGGGTCAGGCGGTGCAGGCTCAGGACCGCTCAGGACGGGCTGCTATTCCCGCTTCGCATGGGAGGAAACCGGGGCTCAAGGACAGCAAGGCCGCATGGCTAGGAAGTGGCAGAACTGGATCTAAAGTCACAGAGACAGAGCTCACATGGACACTCGCGCCGCCCAGTGTGCTGGCTCAGGCCTACAATTCCAGTGACTCCGGAGGCTGAGGCAGCAGGACCAGAGGTGGTGAGTTTGAGGCCAGGCGAGGCAACTCAGTGAGACGCTGCCTCAAACTTTTAAAAATAAAAGCCTGGGGTACAGCGCTTGCCTCACAGGCACTGGGCCTTGGGGTTAACTGTGAGCACTGCTGAAAAAAGAACAATGTGAAAACCCATAGAAAGGGTGGAGATGGCACTGAGCAGGAGACAGCCCTGGGTGAGCCCGGACGCACTGCCTGCGAGGCTTCAGCGAGAGGGCGCATGCTTGCCCCACTCCCCCGCCAGCCTCAGCCCAGGTCCTCGGCTCCCGAGCCACCTCAGGGACTGGGGATGGGTCCACTGGGTGTGGTACTGGGGCCTCACAGCAAGGCCAGCACCTGCCCACGGCGGGGGTGGGGCTGGTCCCCAGCCCTTTTTAGCAGTTTTAATTTGAGACAGGGTCTAGATTACCCAGGCTGGCCTCCGACTTATTCCTCAGCCTCCTGAGTAGCCGAGATGACAGGAGTGTGCCACCACGCCTGCCTGACCTGTTAGAGTGAGGAAACAAGGCCCTGTGCTGGTCAGGCCTGGAACCCCAGCACTCTGTGAAGCTGAGGCAGGAGGATGGCAGGTTCGAACCCAGCCTGGGTAACTTAGCAACCAAGTGGGACCCTGTCCCAAAAGCAAAAAATAAAAGGGTTGGGGATGTAGGACTTGGGCTCAATGCCTTGCGCCACAAAATAAAACAAAACAAAACAAAAAAGGAAACCCATTCTGTGGGCTTTGGGAAAAGTCAAGTCCTCCAGGACACTCCCCCACCCCCACCCCGGGATCCTTCAGGTGAGAAAACCAGACCGCAGACTGGGATGGAAGAGGAGACTCAGAAAGTGCCACGGCCTTCAACAGCCAGCTGCCCTCCGCCCAGGCACGCACTGCCGCCTCCCGGGCCAGCCCCGCTCCCGCAAGACCCTCCTCACCGCCGGTGTTGGTGATGGTGACCGGCACGCCCTGGACCTGGACACCGTTGATGTTGATGGTCTGCATGGCCTGGGCGGCGGCCGCCAGCTGTGCTGCGTTCAGGCTGATGACGCTGCCGGCTGGCGCAATCTTAGGCAGCGGCCGCTCCTTGCGCAGGATAGCGGCCGAGTGCTTTTTGCTGGTCCCGCTCAGGTGGGGGGCTCGGGGCGCGGGGCTGCTGCAGGGGGTGGTAGAGGCAGTCGCAGCCGGCGCAGGCGGGCTGTCCTGGACCAGGACTGTCTGCACCTCACCGGAAGGCGTGCGGATGTAGACCTGGGGGCCACAGAGGAAGCGTGTGGCTCTGCGCCTTCACCCTGTGGGGAGGCGGGCTGGGGGTGTCGCTCCCAGCCCCGTCTGTCGTCTAAGCAGCCTATGCCTGCATGCATACCCGCTGTGCTCAATCAGGGGCGGCCGACGCTGGCCCAGGCTGCCTAGGGACTCAGACCCACTCAGCACGGAAAACCTGAAACAGAGCGCTGGGAGGCACTGTGCCCTGAGTGACCATCAAACAAATAACTGCAGGCTCATCTTGGTCCTTAAGAGCCACGCAGGAATGAGAAATAATTATGCTTTAATCCAGACCAGCAAAGATGGACAAATAAAAATACAATGCTTATTGCCAGATGTAGTGGTAAACGCCTGTAATCCCAACACTTGGTAAGCTGAGGCAGGAAGATCACTGTAAGTTCCAGGCAGCCAGGCTAGTGAGTTCAAGTCCAGCCTGAGGGCTGAGGATATAGCTCAGTGGCACAGTGCCTGCCTGGCAAGTGCAAGGTCCTGAGTTCGAGTCCCAATACTAAAAAAAAAAAAAACCCCAAAAAAAACCAAAAAACCAGAAAACCTAAAAAAACCCAGATCTTAAATAAAAATTGTTAAAAAGTATCACTGTCATGAAAGTTAAGTAAAGGATGAAAAAGCTGAGCACAGTGATGCAAACCTATAATCCCAGCTACTCAGGAGGCTGAGGCAGGAGGATCTCAAGTTGGAGGCCAGCCTGGATGATTTACCAAGACCCTGTCTGAAAATAAGGTCTGGGGAATGCTGCTTAGTACCTCAGGACCACAAGAACAAACACAAACAAAGTTATATATCAATCTCTCTGCCTGCGTATAAAACCTGGTGTAGCCGGGCGTGGTGGCGCCCACCAGACCTCTACAGAATCATTTCCCGGTGGAGAAGAGTGGCGGGTGTGGAGGACTGAGCTGGCTGTGAGTGTGGAGGGCTTGGTCTTCCGTGGGAGACAGCGATTTGCCAGAAGCAGTTCCTGAGTCAGGCCAGATATGCCTGGGGCTAAAATTGTTGCTGGCTTCCCCCAGTGGTTCCTAGCTGGGCGCAGACCCTCGGAGACTGCCTGGATGGCTGCGAGCCCAAGGAGACTGCTCTCAGGGCAGGCCTAAGGTTGTCTACTACTCAGTCCACAAATAGTTGCCGGCTTGTGGAGATACAGTGCCACGATTTGGGTTGCTGTCTCCACAGGCTGTTTACCAGTGAACCCAGAGAGAACCCCAGAAGTGGACTTTTTTTTTTTTTGGTGTGAGTGTGGTTTCTGGCCTCCCTTTGGGCCTGATATTGTTCTGTTCTCTTTTCGGTCTCTTTTGGCTTTCTTTTCATTCAGTCTTCTGCAGTGGTTTCCCTGAGTTGGTGGACCCATCTTTGTTCTCCAACCTACTTGCAGTCTCTTTTCTCACTTTTCTGCTTTTTCTTAAATTCATTTTGGGTCCTCACCCTTGGGGACAGAATTGACATTTTCTGAACCTAAACACTGTATATGATTGTTTTGCATCCTGTTTGTATGGACATAAGTTTAGTTTATATGGTTGGCGGTTGTAAATCAGGGGTTGGATCAGTTTGCTGTATAGCTGACTGTGTTTGGTGCTGTGGGTGTCACTGTAGCCAGAACTGACTTGATTGAACTGGATAGCTGCTGGCCTTGCTGGTTCAGGACTGGGATTGACTAGGGGTCGCAGAGAGGGCTGGGGCATGGTGCCAAGGAACTAGGGACTGGGCTAGGCGAGCAGTGGTTTCTCCTTTTTTTTTTTTTGCAGCACCGAGGATTGAACTCACAACCTCGCACCTGTCAGACAGGTGCGTAAGTCACTGAGCCAAACTCCCAGCCCTGGTTTTTTTGAGGCAGGGTCGCACTGTGTAGCTCAGGCCAGCCTTGCACTCTCGTTGTAGCCCAAGCCAGCCTCGAACTCACAACACTTCTCCTAACTCAGCCTCCCAAGTGCTGGGATTAAACGCGTGCGCCACCACACCCGGCTGGTTTCTCATTTCTGACAAATTGAGGAGGTGGGATTTTCCAATAGACTCAGAGCCTGGGAACCAGTTATACCTGGAAGATATCTCTGGGAAGTGCTCATCACCTGGAAGTCCTTAATACCACCATTAAAGTAACCCACTGCAGGTATCTAACAGGTATTACTTTAGGAATTAAGCTAAAAAAGAAAAGAAATGAGAAGACACTTAAACAGGTCACAACCCCAGACACCCAGTTCACCAAAAGCAAACCCAGGGGGCAATGAGGCTGGAAAATCCGAAAGTCCCCTACAAGGTTTCTTAGAAGTGGTAACAAAGCAGTTGAATGAGGCTTTGGAAAAAATGAAATCAGAAATAATTACTCAACCACAGAGACTACCAAAATATACACCATGCTTAGTGATGTTAGGGCAGATACAGACAAAAAAATAAACAAGCTTCAGCAAATTATGGAAGGACAACATAGGAAGCAAATGGATTCCATAAAGCAGATTCAAGTAGATATCCAGGAGAACAGAAACTCTATTGAAAGTATTCAAAGCAGATTAAGCCAATGTGAGGACAGGATCTCAAATATTGAAGACAGGCTCGCAGTTAGTGACCAGGAAAAGAAAGATTCTTCAAAACTAGCAAGGGATCATGAGATATTAATTCAGCAGTTGCTTGATGAGACAAAGAAAAATAACTTAAGATTAATTGGAGTCAGTGAACAAGCAGGAGATACTACAAATGACATTCAAAACATCCTTACAGACGTCGTGTCAGAAAATTTTCCTGGCAGAGAAAAAGAATTTGACATACAAATAAGTGAGGCATATAGAACCCCAATTAACAATGATAAAAAAAAAATCTACTTCCAGGCATATCATAGTCAAGATTCCAGAAATTCAACACAAGAATAAAATTTTAAAAGCTGTAAGGGAAAAGAAACAAATCACCTATAAAGGAAAGCCCATCAGAAATACAGTGGACTTCTCAGCACAAACTCTCAAGTCAAGGAGAGCTTGGAGTGAAGTACTCCAAGTTCTAAAAGAAAACAACTTTCAACCCAGATTGATGTACCCCGCAAAACTATCTTTCAAAACAGAGGGAGCGAGAGAGAAAAAAAAAAAATAGAGCGAGAAACAAAATACTTCCATGATAAGGAACAGTTGAAGAAATTCATGACCACTAAACCAGCACTCCAAAATATTTTGAAGGACATTTTAGAAAGGGATGATAAGTACTACAGCTCTACGAACCCCAACAGAAGGAATCCACCAGGAAAAAAGAAAATAACATGGTAAAGATAAGTCAATACGTATCAGTTTTAACCATTAATGTTAATGGTCTTAATTCATTAGTCAAAAGACATAGACTGGCAGAATGGATCAAGAAGCAAGATCTAACAACATGCTGCATACAAAAAATACATTTTATTTATTTATTTATTTTTTTGCGGCACCGGGGATTGAATTCACAACCTCGCGCCTGTCAGATAGGCACTTAAGTCACTGAGCCAAACTCCCTGCCCTGGTGTTTTTGAGGCAAGGTTGCACTGTGCAGCTCTGACTGTCCTTGCGCTCGCATTATAGCCCAAGCCGGCCTTGAACTGACAACGCTCCTCCTACCTCAGCCTCCTGAGTGCTGGGATTAAAGGTGTGCGCCACCACGCCCGGCTAAAATACAAATTTAAAAAGATACTCATAGACTGAAAGTCAAAGGATGGAAAACAATACTCCATGCAACAGGAGTTCAGAAAAAAGCAGAGGTGGCTATCTATTTGCAAATAGTTAATTTTAAGCTAAGACTGATTAAGAGAGACAAAGAAGGTCATTATATATTGGTAAGGGAACAATTTAAGAGGAAGAGATAATGCAACAAACGCTAGTCTACTCAGTTATATAAAACAATTATTAATCGACATGAAAAATCAAGTAAGCCTTAATACAACTGTATTGGGAGACCTCAATACATTGCTGTCACAAAAAAACAGGTGTGGAGTTCTTGAGATCCTCTGGGTAGAGTATCATGTCATCTGAAACAAAAGCTATGTATATAAAAAATGAGTTGTGACAGAGAAAAAGAATTTTAATTAAAATGTAATTCTTTCAGGGTCACCTTCAGATTTTATTTTTAATGTGAAATGTTCATTTGAAAACAATTGTGTTAATAATTAGTTAATGTTTCATGTCTGTATTTTTTGTCTTAAATAATTTTCAGGAATATCCAATATGCTGATGATTGTTGCTGTTTTGTTGGTTGGAGTGAAATTGTTGTTTTTGATTTTGAGAGACAAAGAAGGTCATTATATATTGGTAAGGGGATAATCTAAGATGACGAGATAATATACAACAAATACTAGTCCACCCAGTTATATAAAACAATTATTAATCGACATGAAGAATCAAGTAAGCCTTAATACAACTGTATTGGGAGACCTCAATACATTGCTGTCACAAAAAGACAGATGTGGAGTTCTTGGGATCCTCTGGGTAGAGTATCATGTCATCTGAAACAAAAGCTATGTATATAAAAAAGTTGGCGTGACAGAGGAAAAAAGAATTTTGAGTAAAATGTAATTTTTTTAGGGTCACCTTCAGATTTTATCTTTAATGTGAAATGTTCATTTGAAAACAATTGTGTTAACAATTAGATAATGTTTCATGTCTTTATTTTTTTCCTTAAATAATTTTCGGGAATATCCAATATGCTGATGATTGTTGCTTGGTTGGGGTGAAATTGTTATGTTTTGATTTCTTGTTCTCCTTTTGTTTAACATAAAAAAAAGATAAAAAACCCAGGCCAGGAGTTTGGCTCAGTGGCTTAAGCGCCTGCCTGGCAGGTGCGAGGTCCTGAGTTTGGTGCCGCAAAACAAACAAACAAACAAACAAACAAAACCCGGGTGTAAGTCCTGCTCCCACAGGGCGCCTCAGGGAGGGGCCCCTCACCGGGCAGCATGTAACACAGCCAGAGGCGGCGACACCTGGCTGGCCTCCGGGGTCCTCTTGCCCAGCCTCCAGGTCCCCAGCTCTAATTCAAGGCGTTCTTCCACATCGAGGAAATCACTGGACTCCCCACTGTCCCTACGCGGCTCTCCAGACAGCTCTGTGACAAACTTCTCGATGCCAGGAGCTGTTCCTTGCAGATTTTTGTTTGTTCTTAGGGGAAGAGTTTTTTTTTTTCTTTTGAGACAATCTCATTAAATTGCCCAGGCCTTGAACTTGCAATCCTCCTGCTTCAGTCTTTTTTTTGGAGATAGGATCTTACTATGTAGTATAGTCTGGCCTCAAACTCACGATGATCCTCCTGCCTCTGGCTCCCAAGTGCTGCGTGGGCCACCATGCCTGGCTTGCCTTGGCCTCTTGAGTAGGTGGGATTTTGTACACACACACTGGGAGCTCTTTTTTCATACTAAACAAACCGGGCCCCCAATTTCCAGGGCAGTGCCACAGAGTCAATGGAAAGGAGTGGGGGGTTTGCAGTTAGAAATCTGGTGGGGTTGGGGCTCCTGTCATTCATGCCCTATGAGGTACTGGAACTCTACCCTTGATTCCTCCCTCAGTCTGCAACATGGAATCCTCTCTAGCATTTAAGAAGCCCAAGCAAAGGGCGATCATTGCTGCCCAGCTGTAGGGAGGTCTGCGCTGGGGCTCCTCAGGGCTGGAATTAGGCCGGAGAGGACACGGAGCGCCAGAGGCGAGCCTTGTAAACGGGTTGCAGGACAGGGACAGGGCCAGGGCCAGCCCGCAGGGACAGGAACAAGGTCAGCCCGCTGGTGTCTGCCATGGGGCTCCTCCCTGTTCACTGCAGCACAGGGCCCAGGGTTTCCACTTTCAGTGTTCTCAGCAGAACACCGGCCCGGCCCTCTCAGCCCTTCGAGTGCTTCCCCACTGTTTTCAGCGTACACAGAGGCGGCCTCTGCTGCGTCATCCTGGCCTCTGCATCACAGAGGGCAGGTCCCACCCGGCCCCAGCTCTCCTTTGAGTGCGTGTCTATGGTTTCCTTCTAACCTGCCGTCGACCCCCTTCAGGACCACTCCTCTTGCAGGGCTCCTCGATGAGCCAGAAATCTAGGGTAGCAGAAGCCCGAAGAACACTCCTGCTGCGCCTAAACCTCAGCTCCCCATAGAAAGCGCTTTCTGTTACTCTTGTCATTAACAATGAGCAGCAGTTTCATTTTATTTTATTTACTTATTTATTTTTTGCGGCACCGGGGATTGAGCTCACAGCCCCGCACCTGCCAGACAGGCACTTAAGCTGCTGAGCCAAACTCCCGGCCCTGGCTTTTTGAAGCAGGGTCGCACTATGCAGCTCAGGCCGGCCTTGCACTTGTAGCCCAAGCTGACCTCGAACTCACAATGCTCTTCCTACCTCAGCCTCCCGAGTGCTAGGATTAAAGGCGTGCGCCACCACGCCTGGCTGCAGTTTCATTTTATGTTACAACGAATTCTACAGTTCTGACTGGCATTTCTTGTTTTCTGCTAGCTGCTCTGAATATGTAAATTTCACTAATAAGAAAATAAACCAGGATAGGGTGTAGCTCAGTGGCAGAGGACCTGCCTATCACACATGAGGGTCTAGGTTTTGGGGGGGGTACCAGGAATCAAACTCACAACCTCGCGTTTACCAGGCAAGCTCTGTGCCACGGAGCTATATCCCCGGCCCGAGGGGCTAGGTTTGATAGCCAGCAAAACAAACAAAACTCCGAAACTTCGTTATTAAAATGCGTATGCCCGGGGCAGGTATGGCAGTGGACGCCTGCAATCGCAGCACGCCGGAGGCCGAGACAGGCAGATGGGAGTCTGCGGCCAGCCTGGACGACAAAGTGAGACCTGGTCCCGAACTACGACCAGCACCACCACAAAACAGAAGACCTCGATGAGGGCGCACGAGTGGGGTACCTGAGTGGGTGTGGCCTCCGCCGTCTGGATCTGGAAGTTCTGCGAAGGCTTCTGCGGAACGGTGGGGAGCGTGGCCGAGGCAGCCTGCACCACGCGCAGCGCCTGCTGGGGGATCTGCACCACCTGCTGCGGCTCGGCTTTGGGCGGCACCACCTGCACCTGCTGCACCACGGCGGGCTGGCCGCCGCCCGGGCTCTGCACGATCAGCAGGTTGCTGCCCGCCTGGATGATGTTGTCTGCCGTGGTCTCGATCAGCACGGTCTCCACCTGCTCGGCCACGGCCACGGGCGGCGGCGGCTGCGCGGCGGGGAGCCCCTTCTTCCGGGCCTTCTTGGTGGTCTTGGACAGCGGGGTGGGGGGGCTCTCGGCGAGGAGCTGAGCTGGGGTCCCGGGGTCGCCAGCAGCGTTCACGAGGTTGTTGACCGGTAGGGTGAGCGTCACGTTGCCGCCCCCACCCGTCAGCTTCAGCACGTTGGCCCCGCTCTGCACCGGGGCGGCGCTGGGCTTCTGGACCGGGGCCGGCTTGATGGGGACGGGCTTGTGGCCGGACGGCGAGGGTGCGATGATGGCCTGGTTGGTGCCGGGGATGATCTGGATCTGGCTGGCCAGGCCGGGCTGCACCTGGATGGTCTGGGTGCTGCCCGCCTGCAGCTGCGGGACGGCCTGGTACTGTATGCTGGCGCCCGAGCGGGCCCCCTTGCTGACCATGGTGGGGTTCTGGATGGCGAACACCAGCTGGCCGCCCGGGTAGGACGCGCTCAGCTGCGAGCCCTGGATCTGGAGGATGTTGCCTTTGGGGGACAGGATGCCAAAGCTGTTCTTGCCGGGACTGAGAGGGAGAGGGGCGGGCTTGATGGGGACCAGCTTCCGGGGCGTGGGCTGGGGGGGCGCCGGAGGTGCAACCGCCGCTTCCACCGCGGGGGGCCCGATTTTGCTACATGTTGCAGCCAGCAGGGCCAAGGGTGAGGGCTGGGAGTCCTGCAGAAACCGAAACCGGCGGGCGTGCGTGAGGGGGCGGGGTGCTTGGTGCCCTCCCTCCCACCTCTCCCCTCCCTCCCTCCCTCCCTCCCACCTCTCCCCTCCCCCCCTCCCACCTCTCCCCTCCCCTCCTGGTGGCCCGCACACCGGTGGCTGTGGCCCGCAGCGCGGGCTCTGCAGGCCTGGTGCGCCCCCCACAGGGTAGGAGCCGGGCGGAGGGAGACTGCTGTGGGCGCCTTCCCGGACCGGGCCGGGCTGCTCTCTCTACACTGCAGTGAGGGGCTCTGGAGCCCGGCACCGGGGTGGGGGGTGTGGGGGGGTGTGCCCCGCCATCCCAGCACCCTGGGAAGCTGAGTTGGAAACACGGTAACCCAGCGAAAATCTGACGCACACATTATATATGTATACATATACATATACAAATATATATATATTTTTTGGAAACAGGGTCTCAATGTGTAGTTTAGACTGGTCTTGAACTCGCTATGTGGCCCAGGCTGGCCTTGAACTCAAGGCGATCCTCTTGCCTCAGCCTCCTGAGTGCCGGGATTACAGGCGTGCACCACCACACCAGCCTCAAAAAAGTAAATTTGAAACCGGGCTGGGGACGCCGCAGCTCAGTGCCAAAGCCCGGGGTCCAATCGCCAGTACTGGCGGGGGGCTGGGGGGCTGGGGGGGAAGCAGGGGCAGCGGCCCACAGGAAGGAGCCCGAGTGGTCCGGCCATCGGGGCCACCCCTCCCGACTCACCTGGGCGGCGGCGGCGGGCTGCAGGTAGTCACCGGGGCTCACCGCGGCGGTGGCAGCCATACTCAGCCGTGGATCTGTGGAAGAGGGCAGCCAAGTGACCCACGGTAACACCGAGGCAGAGAAGCCCGGCTCGGCTCCTCTACCCCCCTGCCCCTGCCCCTGCCCCAGGGACCCTCCCTAGGATGGAAGGCCTCCTGTCTCGGCCCTGCCCACACGGTCAGAGCTGTCCCAGCAACCTGGCTGTGGCGCCCCCTGCTGGGCACCCGCCTCTCCCCCTCCGCATTGGAACCCACTCTGGTGCAGGGGCGCCCCCAACAGGGAAATCTCCAAGGCAGGCTTCCTGCTGAACCGGCCGAGAAGGCCCTGCAGGGGCCCCTGCAAAGGACACCTCTCCTCTCCGAAGGCATAGGGCAAGGGGGTCCTTAAAACAAAACAAAACGAAACGAAACAAAACAAGGTCTCGCTAACATACAGGTCTTAATCTTACTATGTTGCCTGGGCTGGCTTCGAACAGTGATCCTCCTGCCTCAGCCTCCTGAGTGCTGGTATTTCAGGGGTGCACTACCTCTCCCAGGAGGGATACTTTAAGTGAACTTACACTTTTACACAGAGCAATAGGTACGGCCCATAGGTGTCACCTAGACTGGGTCAGCTAATGACTGAATACAAGGAGAAGAATGAAAATACGGGAAATTTTATTTTGTTTGAATGTGGTTATTTCTACATATGAATACAGTCAAATGTGAAAACAATCTTTCCAAAAAAGCTAGATGTTAAAAGCTGTTATCTCCCAGAGGTAGAATTTTGCCTGACAAAGAATTATCGTCCTTGTTTCTCTGTATCTCCTCCCAATGGTGAGTCAGCCCTCTCTGTCCTGGGCTCCACATCCACAGATCTGACCAACCTCAGATGGAAAACAGTGGGAAAAGCGACTACCTGTCCTGGACACGTACAGACTCTGCTGTCACTGCCCCCAGCACACACAGCAGAACCATTTACAAAGCACTTTGACCCTGTTTCAGGTATTGTGATTAATCTAGAGATTAAATACACGGGGAGCTGGGTGTGGTGGTGCACACCTGTAATCCCAGCACTCAGGAGACTGAGGCAGGAGGATCACCCAGCTCAAGGCCAGCCTGGGGTATATATGAGACCCTGTCACAAACCAGAACAATTCTCTCTCTCTCTCTCTCTCTCTCTCTCTCTCTCTCCCTCTCCCTCTCCCCCTCCCTCTCCCTGTCCCTCTCACTGGATCCTATGGCATTTTACATAAGGGACTTCGGGATCTCTAGGCTTTGGTGCCTGCCAGGGCCCTGGGACCCAGCCCTGGTGAACAGTGGGGACAACTGTACCCTTCTGTACTCTTTCTAAGTAAAGGAAAATAAAGAAGGTTGAAGAAATAAGAACAGGAGGGGCCGGGGATTTAGCTCAGCAGCACAAGTGCCTGCCTGGCAAACACAAGGTTGTAAGTTCGATCCCTGGTACCAAAAAGAAAAAGAAAACTAAGAACGGGAAAACTGTGTTCTGCACATAAGGCTGATTTAAAAGGAAAAGAGGCAAATGGTAGCAGTGAGCATTGAGTTAAAATCTACGCCACCTTCGCGTTCACAAGCCACGAAGGAAAGCTGGGTGGAGCCTGGAGAGCAGGCCCAGACCGTGGAAGCCACGTGGGAGACGCAGCAGAGTGGAGGGGCAGGGGAGGAGCAGGCCGGGCCGAAGCAGTGCGGCCCCCGCCCGTTGCCTCTGCCTCTCTGCTTGGGAGAATGATTGAGACGGGAAAGGGACGGGGACAAGAGGGACACACACCCCGTGCCTCCCGCGGCCACCAAGCCCCAAGGCCCCTGTCCGCTCCGAGAGGGGTCTTCCGGACACTGCCCACTGCGAGGGCGCGCAGAGCCTGACACCACCTGCAGCCTGATCCTTGGAAATCCTACAGCTAATACCTCACAGATGGCAGTCACCGAGGAAGGGAAGAAGGACCGTGAGGGATAGGTGCGGAGCTGCAACAGGCACATCCAAGAGCCAGGCGCCGTGGCACACGCCTGTAGTCCCAGCACTTGGGAGGCTGAGGCAGGAGGAAGTTCGAGGCCAGCCTGAACCACATAGTGAAACCCTGTCTTAGACCAAAACAAAAAAAAGCCACATCCAAGTTTGTTACTGCTCCAGACAGGCACTGGAGGACACGTGCACCAGGATCTCATTTCAGCAAGCATCAATGAGATTTTCAGTATATTCTGTTTCTTCAGTGTATTGCCCAATTGGCCTTGTTTTTTGTTTTTGGTATGAGGAACTGAACTCAGGGCCTTGTGCTTGCCAGGCAGGTGCTTATGCCACTGAGCTATATCCCCGGCCCAACTGGCCTTGAACTTCCAATCTCCTGCCTCGGCCTCCCAAGGAGCTGGAATTACAGGTATATGCCACAATGCCCAGGTTCAGAATTTTCTTGTGAACAAAAAGGAAAAAAAAACACATGCACGATAGTGATGCAGTCCATGGGCTCAGCCAAACATGCCTCCCCCAAGTTTCAGGGGTTAGCTGTCATGAGGCTGACCATGGTGTCTCAAATCTCAGTGGGTCCCAGGACCAGGGGCCACAGGCGTCTCCTCAGATGCCCTTTTGTTTTTTGTGTTTTGAGACCCAGTATATCTATTTAGTTCAGGCTGACCTTGAACTCTATGTAACCCAGGCTGGCATCACAGTGATCCTCCTGCCTCAGCCTCCTGAGTGCTGGGATTATAGGAGGCCTATGCCACGACACCCAGCACAACCATCTTTAAAAATGAACCCTGACTGCAGATCATTGCCCACATGCCACACATTTCAGGGCCACTGTCCCTGCATGGGCTATCAGGACAGCTCAGCTGCATATCCTCTTGTGCACAGAAAGGGGCCCCACGAAAGGCGGTGTCAGCCCCACTGGCACAGACAGGAAAGCCATGCAGGGCTGAGCCGGGGGTCCAGGGACCGAGCTGGCGAGCCGAAAGGTGTGCGCGCTCGCACCACATCCTCCTCCCAGGAAGACATGGATTTGGACCGGACTGGCTTTTCTGCAGTTAACTTTATCGAAGTCGGATCAATAAGCCAACATGCAGATTTACAAGGTGGATACAAAATTAAGTCGTACCGGTATAATGGAAATACCTGAAGTCAGCTCCAAAACAGGCATTTTTCTCCTTTAGAACAATGGCATGCAAACCATAGAGCAGGAACCATAGATGTAAAAATGACACGAGGTCCTGAGTTCAATTCCTAGTACCAAATGACTACGAAATAAAAAAAACCCCAGCACATGCATGCATGCATGCGACATCCTGGTCTTGTGCTCAGGCAGTGAAAGCTCCCTGACACAGAACCTGCCCTTGTTACATGGCATGACTTTGATAGCTTTCTACTCTATCGTGTTTTTTAAAATGCTGGTTGTTCCCTATTAAATTGGTTTTGTACAGTACCGGCTGAAAAACCTGCCTGTCTGTCTCCGTCTCCCTCCCGCCATCCCTCTTTCCTTCTCTGAGACAAGACCTAGCTATGTAGCCCAGGCTGGCCTTGGACCCTTGATCCTCCTGCCTCAGCCTTCCAAATTCTGGGATTACAGGGTACGCCATTACATGTAGCTGAAAATATGGCTTTAGGACAACCTATTCGGAGACCTAGAAGGCAAATTAAACCGGCAGATGTAACAAAACTGAGAAAGATTGTAAAACAAGGGGTGTCATGTTAGGGTTCAAAGAAATCTTTAAAAACTGCTAGGATGGCTGGATTTGGCAACACGCGCCTGTGATCCTAGCACTAGGCAGGGGGAGGCAGAAAGATCACAGGACAGCCTGGGCTACACAGTGAGTTCCAGACTCTCCCGGATGACAATACTGCAAGATATTACCTCAGGAAAACAAAACCGAACAAGTAAAATACAGTACTGGTAGGTAAGCCAGGTATGGTGGCACACATCTGTAATCCCAGTGATTTGGGAGGCTGAGGCAGGAAGACTGCAAAGTCAAGGGTAGGCCTGGCCATCTTAGCAAGCAAAACCCAAACTGGTGGGTACAGTGTGAAGCACCTGGCTGCAGCCCTAGGCAGGGACTCTCTCCACCTCCCCAAGGGTGTGCGGAGGTTTCTGGGGGTGGTCTAGCACCTCACATGGCTGCGGGGACAGCAGTCCTGGCATTCCATGGAGGTTTAGTTTGTGCTGTGCTCTGCTTGGGGTAAAACCCAGTCACATGGGTACAGAACAGGAGGACAGGGACTGTCCACAAGGCTGAGTGGGAAACAGCAGAATCTACATGTGACTGCAAAAAAAAAAAAAAAAAAAAAAAAAAAAAAAAAAAAAAAAAAAAAAAAAAAAAAAAAAAAAAAAAAAAAAAAAAAAAAGCTACTGCAATCACAGAACAGGGAAAACAGTCCCTGGGTCCTCTGCACTTGTAGGCCCACAGGGACCTTGGAGAGGGCAGTGTCCAGCAGAGGGGAAGCAGCAAGTGAGGGGGGTGGGCCTGGCTGCAGCCCCTCCCCCGTGCTCCCCCACGCAGGGATCGGAGGGTGAAGCCTGGCCAGTGGTCTGGCATTTTAAAAAGCCAGATTTCAATTCAACACAAGAGAGGGCTTTTCAAGCCAGGAGTGGTGCCGCTCACCTGGAATCCCAGCACTCTAGTAAGGCTGAGGCAGGAGGACCACAAATCTCAGCCCAGTCTGGGCAACGTAGTGAAATCTTGTCTCAATAAAAAGGGGTTAGGGTCGGGAGGTTGGCTCAGTGGCTTAAGTGCCTGTCTGACAGGCGTGAGGTTGTGAGTTCAATCCCTGGTGCTGCAAAAATAAAAATAAAATAAAAAAAATAAAAAGGGGTTAGGGATGTAACCTCAGCATTAAGTCCCAGGGTGCAATCCCTTACCAAAAAAAGAAAAAACAAAAAAATAAACAAAGCAAAACAAAAAAAAACACAGCAAGAAATTTCAAAAGCTGTAATCAGTTGCCTTGGGCTAAGGTTCTCCTTCCTCTGGAATCACTTCACCAAGCCAGGAAATGTGCCGGAGATGGGACACAGAGACATGTGAACGCTGGACCACATCATCTTTACAACCTTTGTACTTTCCAGGGCTGGGGGCGGGGGTGCAGCCCAAGGGGCAGAGCCCTTGACTGGCGTGAGGACTTAGGCTGAAAATCGAGCAGTGCAAAATGAAAAAGGCTTTAGACTTTCCAGACTGTGCTACTGTTGAAAAGGCAAGAGCAGTCCGTGGCTGGCAGGGCTGGGCTCCCCCTGGGACGGAGACGTCATCAGTTAGGAACCAGGACAGAGCTCAAATGAAGATCACCTCCGCTGGCCCCTGCTGTCACCGGCACCCTCGCCTCCCCAGCTCGAGCCTGGGAAGTCACAGCACACGTTAGGCAGACGCGCCACACCTCTGCAGGCCTCATACTTCCATCTGGGTCTCCTCGCGCCACTTAGAGCGTTACTACGGCCGGGGTGGTCAAATGGAAGGGGAAAGAGAAGACCGAGTAGGCTGGGAGTAAAGAGTGGGGAAGGAAGGGATACCAGCCCGGTTAGTTTGGAGGCTTGTGTCTAAAACCTGTAATCTGGGTGCAAGCTGTGCACACTCCCCCTCCTCGTCACGGGTGCTGAGCGGCGTGTGGCGCCTTGGCAGGCGCTCGGGTGAGGTTCTGTAACTGCTCCTACCATTGCCACTGTTTGGATGGGCAGGACTGTGTTCTCTGTGGTGCTGTGTCACGCTGATAGGTGGGGGGGGGCGCATGGTCCAGATCGCCCCATCCGGGGGTGCACCACGCCACACCACGGGCACCTCTCCGATCCGGGGTCGGCCCCCGGGGGCACAGAATCAGCAGGGGTCGGGCGCTGGGTGACTCTTGGGCCCACAGCTGAACCTCCTTTCCCTGCACAGGAAGGCGGCTCGATCCCAGTCAGACAAAAGCAGCGGGAGCCTGCAGGTTCCGGCACCCCCACGGCGGCCTCCTCCCTCTCCCTTGGTGGCCACCTCGCTGGGTGCCTCCTTTCCTTCCTGTCGCAGTGGGACGTCAGGACCCGGCACCCGGGCGGCTAACCGTCTCCGATCACCCATGGGTGCTCCGCCAGCCCCTCTTCCCTCTGTGGGCTCCGCTTCCTCAGCCATGCCTTCAATTCTGCCGTCCTTGGCGCTGCGCTTTCCCCTCCCCGCGCCCACTCACGCGCTCCCGGCCGCTCCCCACACTGAGCCGGGACCCCCAGCTTCTCCCTTCCAGGTCCGGAAGCGCCTTTACCCCTGTCCCCCTCCCCTGCCCCCAGGACCTCTGATGCCCCAGGTGCCATTTTGCCTTCATTCTCCGGTCTCGGTCTCAGGCTGTCCTGCCGCCAACCGGTAACAGGCCCGCCCGTCACACCTCAGGGACCTTCCTGAACCCCGCGAAGAGGTTATGATCTTTGGGGACCCTCGCCACCCACCCAATCCTCGCGGGCCGGCGTGGGGAGCATGCGTGGGCGCCCCCTGGCGGCCGCGTCTGTCTGCGCTGAGCGGCTCGCACCAAGCTGCGAGGGGACAGGAAGGGGACAGGAATGGGACGGAATCGCTGGCGAAGCCGGCCTCGCTGACACTGCGGCACAGCACACAGTGGGGGCCACCACTGGGCCCTTCCACTGCCAGCCAGCAGCCTCTCCCCGTCTCGCCGCGAACCCCACCCCGCCCTGTGGCCTCGGCCCCTCTGGTGGGAACAATCTCTGGAAAATGCAACTCCATCAGCCGCACCCAGGCTCAGGTTAGGTTTTAGATCCCCGGGGGCTACTAGATCGGACAAACCAGGAAACCAGACCTGCCTCCTCCCGCCTTGCCGCCTCCCCAGCTCCCCGTGGCACCTGGGCCCTGGGCTCCCGCGTGAAATCACCCGCAGCTCCCGTCTCCTCCAACCCCACCACTGAGCACAGCGCCTCCGTCCTCCCGCCTCTGTGGCTCACTGGGTGGGAAACAGCAGGCCCCCCACTGACAGCTCACTAGGAAAGCCTTTTCTTCTTTGTTTTTTGTTTTTGTTTCTAGTTTTGCGACAGTGGGAGTGAAGCTGGGGGTACTGTACCACTGAGCTCCAGCTCCAGCCCTTCTTACATTTTGAGAAAGGCTCTACGTTGCCCAAACGGGCTTGAAATGGTGATCCTCCTGCCTCAGCCTCCTGAGCAGCTGGAATTACAGGCCTGTACCGCCATGCTGGACGAGTTTTTTTGTTTTGGGGCGCTGGCCATGGAACCTAGGGCCCTTACACATGCTGGGCTGCTGCCCAGGCACTGAGCTACACCTCCTGGCCCACAACACTACTGCTCTTGGAGAATTCTCTTTGAGGAAATGAGAGAGAAAGGGGGCCTCCCACACACAACAGCAGGCTTTCGGAAGCTTCTCTCCCGCTGGGAGCCGGGAGCTGGGAGAGAACTTGCCTGGCCCCACACCCAGCCCGGGGGCACGCAGCTTCAGCCTCTAGGCTCCTACCTCTCAGCTGGGCTTCCTCGGCCCGAGCGGTATTTCCACGGAGGACTCACCGCCCAAGCAGCTCCTCTGTGGCTATTTTGGTCAGCTCAGCCGGGCCAGGAGCCAACGCCACTGATTCCAGGCCCAGGCTCTCCCAGTCGGCTGGCCGGGAAGAACTGAGGGCTGGGGATGGAAAAGCAAGCCATGGCTGGTCTGAGAACAAAGCTGGACTCCTGAGAAGCCGACAGACGGGCTACAAAGTCAGCTGCCTCCGGCAACCACAGTGGCCATCACGGAAGCCAGGGGCAGGACTGCTTTCACTGCCTGAGAAAGGGGACTCAGGTAGCCGGGCATGGTGGCATATGCCTGTTACCCCAGCACTCCAGAGGCTGAGGCAGGAGGATCCTAGTGAGTTGGAGGCCACTCTGGGCTACACAGTGAGTTCAAGACGGGCCTAGACTACTACATAGCAGGACCCTGTCTCAAAAACAAAACAAAACAAACAGTGAAAAGGGGTTGCGAGTCTCCGCCCAGTGCTTCTTGCACCTCTGGCCTTTACTACCCTCAACTGCCACTGGGCCACTCAGCCCTCGACCTTTCTGTGCATCCACAACTTCACTGAAAGGAAAACCTCTGTCAGCTAAGACGCTGTCCTCCCCTCCTCCAACACAACCCGCGTCGCCCGCAGATAGCTCCTGACTTCCCCAGGCTGATGGGCGGCTTTTCAACCTCACCATACAACCCATCTGTGCCTTCTTCCTTTTCAGCACAGTTTTCAGTAAAACTGCACGAGCCGTTCAGCACTTCGTGCCAGGTGAGTGTATCCGACTGCGGGCCACCGAAGTGTCCTGAGCCTGCGGGGGTAGTGAGCCCACTGCTCTGCCCTCCCTGCCGCTCTCAGCTGGGGCCGGGTGGGCAGTGGCGCCTCACTCCTTGGGGAGCTGGCTCAGGCTTCTGCCGTTTCTTCAGGGCTCACTCCAGTGTCACTTTGTCTGACACTTTCCGTGTCACCTGCCCCCTCCCACGCACCTCTTTCTGCCCTCCCTTTCTTTAGAGGGTTTTTTTTTTTTTGCGGCACCAGGGATCAAACTCACAATCTCGAGCCTGCCAAACAGGCACTTAAGCCACTGAGCCAAACTCCCAGCCCTAGTTTTTTTAGGCAGAGTCGCACTATGTAGCTCAGGCCAGCCTTGTGCTTGCGTTGTAGCCCAAGGCAGCCTCCAAAGCTCCTCCTACCTCAACCTCCCAAGTGCTGGGATTAAAGGTGTGCGCCACATCCCCGGCTCTATTGAGGGGGTTCTTTATGAGACAAGGACTCCCTAGGCAGTTCAGGCTGGCCCTGAGCTCACTTTGCAGCTCAGGCTGGTCTCGAACTTGCAACAAACTTGCAACTATTCTCCTGCTTCAGCCTCCCAGTGCTGAGATTACAAGCAAGTGCCACTACCCCTGGCTGTTTTCTGTTCTTTGAGACAGGGTCTCGCTGTGTAGCTCAGGCTGGCTTTGAACTCAGCGCACAGCCCAGGCTGGCCTCCGCCTCACTGCCATCCTCCTGCCTCAGCCTGGGATTGTAGGCCTCCCCCCACCGCCTGCCATGGTTTCTTTGATCTTTATCCTGAATTTCTAACAAATACCCACTAATTTTGTCTCCCACTGAGAACGTGCACTCCCAAAAGGCAAAGGCTTCTCTTACTGACGGACCCCCAGTGGCCGGCCCACACCACCATCAGGGGCTTAATATATATCTTTGTTGGATAAAGTGACGAATTAACAAATCCTACAGGAAGGCAGAGGGGCAGAAAGGAAACAAGAGTTTAAGGAGGGAAGGAGAAAACCTGCAAATCTGCATCTCCTGGCTTGGGGTGAGGGTCCACTCCACAGGTCAGGTCGCGGTTCAGCTGATCCAGTCCCCTCGGGCCCCCAAGGTCTCTTCCCACAGGGCCAAGCCCCAGCGGGGCCCAGCATGATCTGCGTGCCCTGGGGCCACACACTTGGACACACCTCCTCACCACACCCACACCAGACCGCCCCTAGGTCAGTCTCCACCCAGAACTCCTGTCCCCCAGGCCGTGACCTTGCTGTCTGCATCCTGTCCCGGTCTCACTGCTGGGGTTTCTCTGCGTCCAACCAGAAGGGACTGGGAGCACCCGCCAGAACCAGTCGCGCTGCCCGAGTGGGCCCAGGAAGTAGCTCAAAGCTTTTTCTTGGTGAAAGAATGCTAAGCCTCAGCATTCTGTCTCAGAGAACAGGAAAAGAAAAAGAAAAAAGAAAGAAAAAGCCAGCCGATCCACCTTGCCCCTTGTAGTCCTGTTGCGCGGAGCACACACAGCCTCTGCGGGCACGTGCATGCGTGGTGACTCACTCCCCACGGGGCCAGCCCGGGGCCTCCACCACCCAGAGGACTCCTCGGAGGCCTGGGCCATGTGCCGATATTTTCTCTAGGCTGGCCCAACTTTTCCAATTAGCCACGGGGTGCGGGGGGATGGGGGGGCTGGTATTCAGCTTGGATCACAGCCCTTACTTGGTATCTCTGTTCACTCTTTTTTTTTTTTTTTTTTTGTGTGTGTGTGTGTGGCACCAGGGATCAAACTCACAACCTCCCACCTGCCAGACAGGCACTTAAACCACTGAGCCAAACTCCCAGCCCTTCTGTTCACTCTCTTGGGCCACTACAATCCCACCTCATCCCACAAGAGGGGAGAACCCTAAAGAGAAAGCCCTAGGGAGACAACATCTGAAAACTGCAGGCCAGGCCTGCTGGCTCCGCCCTTCACTGTGCCCAGTGGGAAAGACAAAAGGCCACCTAACAGGCCAGGTGTGACAGCGCACGCCCATAATCCCATCTCTCAAGAGGCTGAGGCGGGAAGATTGCCTCAAGTTGGCAGCCAGCCTTACATAGTGAGACCCTGTCTTAGAAAATAAAAAAGGCTGCCTAACTAAGTCACCATGCAGGGCCAAGCTGGCATCAGAGCACACTTGGCGCCTAGGCCTCTGCATCCCAAGGTACGAGCCGAGAGCAGCTCAGGGAGTGAGACACTGGGGACCCAGCGAGGGCCCAGCGCCTACCTCAGTGCCCAAGGCCTTGCCACAGGCGCTGCTCCAGGCTCTGGGGCAGCTGACAGTCGCCCTGCCACCCCTTCGCTCCAGGGCAGAATTCATCAGCCCAGAGCGTCACCCGGCACAGGGACCCCCTTCCCTGCTGTTTGTTTGCAGGTTGACGGTTTCACCCTGCCTCAATTCCCGCTGACAGCAAAGGGAGACCTCTCCACTCAAGATCTAAGAGGAAGCTGGGCTGGGACGTAACAGCAATCAACAGTTTGCCTGGGGGAGGCGGAAAGGGCAAGAGGATGGAAAAAGGAATTAATGCGTTCTCTCCATGTACCAACTTCCAACAAGAAAGGGAAACATCATATACTGCACGCATGTACTAACAAATTAAAACTAAATAAAAGTAAGTAAAGAGGCCATTAGAGTGAGCCAAAAAAAAAAAAAAAAAAAAAAAAAAAAAAAAAAAAAAAAAAAAAAAAAAAAAAAAAAAAAAACCAAAACAAAACAAAAAAAGATCTTGGCCAAGCTAGATGAGCTGGCACACACCTCTAGTCCAAGCAGTCTGGGAGGCTGAGGCAGGAGTATGGAAAGTTCAAGTCCTGCCATGGCAACTTAGTGAGATCCTGTCTCAAACTAAAAAACAATAAAAGTTTTTTTAAAAAAGAGTTGAGAGCCTGGCGTGATAGTCACATCTGCTAATCCCAAGACTCAGGAAGCTGAGGCAGGAGATTGTTTGCCAAGTTCAAGGCCAGTCTGGCCTACACAGCAAGACCTTAGCTCACTCTCCCCGCCAAAAAGGGCTGGGGATGTTGCTCCATCCAAAGGCCCTGGGTTCAATTCCCAGACCTGGAAAAAACAAAAACTAAAATGTCTGGTAATGATGAGCATCTTAACAGAAACTTTCCATTTTATTTCAGAAAGAGATCTAAAGTACTGGATCAGTGAAGTAAGAAATAAAGAAAGACAGTTCTTTTCTGTCCTACAATGGGGCTAAAGCCCCATAAACAGTTGTATGAGTATTCAAAACAAAAGCAAAGGGAATGAGCTGGGCATGGTGGCGCAGGCCTGTGATCCCAGCACTCAGGAGGCTGAGGCTGAGGTTGGAGGATTTTTGCATGTTTGAGACCAGCCCGGGCTACATAGTAAGCTCAAGTCCAGCCTGAACTGCATAACGAGACCCTGTCTCTAAAAGACGGAGGAAAAAAAAAAGCAAAGGGAAAAACCAACAAGCCCTTTCCTGACTCTCTTCACCTCTCAGCCGGGCAGCAGCTGACTCGATACAGCCTGTAGAGAGCAGCCTTGGTGCACGGCACGCTAGGAAGAAGGTCACAATGTGCTCAGCCCACAAAGGGACACTTCCGACGTCCAGATGTCATACCCCATGAACCCTAAGAAAGGATATGGCCTTCTCCAAACAGATTTTACTGTTTGCAGCCTACGAGGGTTAAGACTGGACCCTGTGATCCTATGAAAGCAAAAGCTCGCCGCTATCCCTGAACTTTCCAATGCTCCCCACAACCTTTAAAGCACTGTCTCTGCCTCTCTCATTCTTTGGCCATCACCTACCTGATCCAAAATGATTCCCAAATTCTTCAATGTTTGGAAGCAGGGCTTCCAATTTGTGTGTATAGAGAAAAGACGGGGGTGAAGAACGTGCCACACTGCTAGCATAGAAACAGGTCTAGAAGACGGCTGAACCAACTCAATCCATGGGTCTCCTGGTTGCAGTGAGTTTTAAAATGTCATCATCAATTTGGGCATGGTGGTGCACGCCTGTAATCCCAGCACGCAGGCAACTGAAGCTAGAGCAGTTTGAAGCCAGCCTGGGCTGCATAGTGAGTACAAGGGAAGCCTGAACTACATATGGAGACCCTATCTCCAGAAACAAAAACAAAACAAAAAACCGAAAATGTCATCATAAGGGCCCTGATTAGGCAATAAACTATTGCCACATACTAATAATAAAAGACAGCTCACTGCTTGGCACAAGGGAACCTAGAACTTCTCCAAAAGCAATAAAATAAGAAGCAATAAGAAGTTCAAGGCCAAGAGAGCAAAATGAACTAACCCACTTGCTACAGAAACATGGGTTCCTTTACCCAGTCATTAGCTAAACTCTTACTGCTTCTGCTCACCTCTTGGACAGGCCTCCAGAGGGCCAAACTAACAGAATCAGAGAAAAAGAGGCCAACCTATGTGCTGCCCAAGGGCTGCCAACTCTTCCTCCAGAAGCCAGTGCTCCCCCAGCACTATGCCGTGGATCCAATTCTGCACAGACTCTCTGGGGGTCTTCTTGGCAAAGCGTGGGAGACCTCGGCTGCCTAGGAAGGCGGCCCCCCATTATGGCAGACCAGCTTTACCTCTTTTCTTTTTCTTTCTTTCTTTTTTTTTTTGTGGCACCGGGGATCGAACTTACAACCTCACCCCTCCCACGCAGGCACTTCAGTCACTGAGCCAAATTCCCAGCCCTAGTTTTTTGAGGCAGGGTCGCACTGGATAGCTAAGGCTGGCCTTGCACTCCCGCTGTAGCCCAAGCCGGCCTCGAATTCACAATGCTCCACCTACCTCAGCCTCCTGAGTGCTGAGATTAAAGGCGTGGGCCACCACACCCGGCTCTTAATGTCTTTTCTTATTGCAGTGTTTAACCAGAGGTTAAGGCTCTGCACAAGCAATCAGAAGAGAGAATGTGCCAAGGCACCAGCCAATGAGAATTTATTTTCCACAGGTTATCACCACCTGTTAGAAGCCACTAAACACAGAGACCGACAACCCAACGAACAGGTTGTCTGACAGGTCACCGCTCACTGTACACACAATTTTCAAATAAAGCAAGGCACTACAGTTACATTCATGAGCACAGACAACACACTTTTTAGTGTTCATAATCAAAATTATGACTGTGGTCTGGACCCCATCATTCCCTCTGAGGCCTCTCTGTGAGCTGCCCAACACACTAAATTTCTAGTCCTAAAAATCTTATGCAAATACCAACTCAAACTGGGTGTGGTGGCACACGCCAATGATCCTAAAACTTGGGAGGCTGAGGCAGGAGGGTGGTGGTGAGTCTGAGATCAGCCTGGGTTACACAGTGAATTCATGGTCAGCCTGCAATTCACAACTAGACCCTGCCTCAAAAAAAAAAAAAAATTGGACATGACAAGCTATGGAAATCAAAACCAAGGAATGCAGAGAGGACAGGTTTCTCAGTTGCCTAGAGATGACACTTCTTTTAAACTAAAACTGGAAGGGAAACAAGCTAAGGAGCAAGGGTAGGAAGCTGAGAACCATTAAGTCAGCGATGGCGACAGATGCGAGGTGGAGGAAGAAAACATCTACTTTGTTTTATTTGTGAAGTCATTCTTCCAAGTCGCTCTGGGCTTTGGGATTTCAGTGGTCTCCCCGAGGGAATCAGGGATGGCGAGCTCTGTCAACAAGCTCTCAAACTTCTTAGAATTCTAAGAACTTGTAGATACCTAGCCGGAGGCTCACAGATACAAGAAGAAACTTGTAGGCAGAAAATGTTCGCCCACTCCGTAGACCCAGGCCCAGGGCCATCCGCCCCGGGCGCGTCCTCCTGTTCTGATCCCGGCTCCCGAATGAGAGGCGGCGCTAAGCGGGCTAGAGTCCACGCCCAGCCATGCCCACCTGGCTAGCACTTGGGCACTTCCCGCATTCGCTCGCCCCTCTCTGCACTCCCAAGGGCCCTGATCGCTGCCGGGGCCCTGAGAGCAGGACTAGCCCCCGGGGTGACGGGCGCCCGCTCGAGGCCGCCCCAGGCGCCGCCCCCAGAAACCGTGGCGCGGAGGCGACCCGGCCTAGAGGTCCGCGCCCGGTGCCCGCAGCTGGCGCCAGCCCCCGGAAGCGCCGCCCTCCAGCCCAGCGGGCTCCGAGGGGGCGGGGAGTCGAACGCCCCCTTCCGGGTGCCTCCGCCCGGCCGGCCAGCCGCGCTCCTCCTCCGGGCGGGAATCCTCCCTCCCCCGCCCCTCCCGCGACCGGGCCCCGGCGCCCGGCCCAGCCCCAGGGGGGAACCCTCGGACCCGGTTTCCCCTCCCCGCGGCCTCTGCCCGTCTTCCCGACCCTTGAGGGCCGGCAAGACCCCGCCGGCAGAGGCCAGGACCCACCGCTCATTACGACATCTTCCTCCCTGGCCTCCGCCGCCTCCGCCGCCACCGAGAGCCTGACACCGCCCGCCTAGCGCCCGCCAATCCCGGAGCCCGCCACCGCCCGAGCGACGGCAGCGCCCGCCAATAAGCGTCCGGTACATTGGGGACCGACAGCACTATTAGCCAATCAGACAGAGGCATCTAGAGCGACGTTGATCTGACCAATAGGACTACGATGTGTCACTGATGGACGGCAGCAAGCACCAACCGGAAATCTACTGAGAAATGAAAGACGCGTTCGCCAGCCAACTGGCGGGAGGCAAAGTCCCGCCCACGAGGTGGTTGATGGACAGCAACAGGAAGCGAGGTGGGGAGGGGCTTCGGTCAGGAATGTTTCCGTATTGGTCGTGGTTGACCTTCCCCCCACCTCTAACCCAGAAGACGAGTGATAGATCTGCCCTAAAGCCAATCAGAAGTCCTCAGGGTGAGCCCGAGCAGTGCCTTATAAAAAACATACACTGAGCCTTAAGCGCAGTCTCTTCCAGGTGAGGTAGGGGTGTCTTCCTGGTGTGTGGCTCCCCTCGACCCCCTGCCTGGTGAGTGAACAGACACCGTCCTCTGTTCGGTCCCTCCGCCGCCATCTCCTTGGGAGAGGCGACTTTGTACAATGAGACCCTGGATCCCGACACCATAGCGGAAGCCGGGATTGCGCGACACTTCCGAGATGGGATTTTCGTCGTTAGCAGCTAAGCCCCTCTTCATTCTCACCCCTATCCCTTATCTTTAGCACCCAAACGAAATCATCCGAACTTTGCTGTTTTGAGACAGGGCCTCGCTGTGTAGCTCAAGCTGGTGTCGGAACTCAGCAAGCAGTCCTCCTGCTCCAGCCTCCCAGAGTGCTGGGATTACAGGCATGAGCCACCACGCCCGGCTTTTGAAATCTTTCCAAAGGCAGATTCCGGGGCCTCCTCGCCTTCCAAGACTTGGCACTTTGGGGCGTCTGAGATCTGCATTAACCAATGCCGCAGTGTGCTCTGGAGTCCAGAGACCCCTGCTTGATCTGGCTGAGAACACCGGGTAGCTCTGTCTTTCCCTTCTAGGCCTCTCCTGTGGGCACCTAACCTGGCTTCTAAACCTGCACATCCCACTTGCAGTGAGACCTTGGGCAGGGCACCGAAACTCCCCGAGCGCTGTGTCCTCATCTGTAGGCACGGGCTGGCCACACCACACCCCCCACGCTTTGGCCTCCTCAAGCCATTCCCTGCAGTGAGATAACGTGTTTTGCATCCCGATCCGGCCTCTTACATACCTATGGGTGTGTATAGCAAAGTTACTTATCTGTATTCGTGGGAACGGAATCGAGGCCAAGAACCCTAGTTTTTTGGTGTTTTTTTTTTTTTTCTTCCAGTGATGGGGCTTGAATGCCAGGCCTTCGTGCATGGAGGGCAAGCACGCTATCGACAGAATTACTCTCCTAACCCTGATAGATGTGTTCTATCCTATCCTATTTTACTCTCCTCTTCCCTTCCTCTTTCTTTCTTTTTTTTCTTTTTCTTTTTTTTTTACTGGGGATCGAACTCACAATCTCACGCTTGCCATATATGTGCTTATGCCACTGAGCTAAATCCCCAGCAAAAATACGGTATTTTCTAGGCCACAGGTTTCCAGCTGAAAGAGTAGACCATGTTTCTCTTGTTGAGACAGTGACTATACATATAAATATATATATATGGGTACTAGGAATCGAACTCACGACCTCACGGTTGCCAAGCAGCCACTTGTGCCACTGAGCTAAATCCCCAGTCTCCCTTCTTCTTTTCTTTCCTAATTCATGTCATTTCTTTTTTGACCATGCCTGGTAGTTTGAAAGATACTGGCAGGAAGGGTTGGTGTGCAAGTCAGGAGGGGTGGTGTACACCTGTAATCTTGGCACTCAGGAGGCTGAGGCAGGAGGAGCACCTCAAGTCCAAGACCAGCCTGTACTACATAGTGAGACCTTTCTCAAAAAGTAAGAAAGAAAGAAAGTTCAGGCCCAGCTTAGGCAATTTAACAATTTAGTGAAACCCTGTCTCAAAATATAAAACAATATAAAAAGGGTCAGGGATGTAGCACAGTGTGAAGTATCTGGGTTCAATCCCGAGTGCCACAAAAAATAAAATAAAAATTACATGCAAGGCAAAGTGCTTAGTATACAGCACATTACTAGCTTACGTACTCAGTGTTAGCCTTTGAAAGATAAGGCACAGAAGCTGGGGGTGGTGGCACCTGTCTGTAATTCCAACCCTCAGGAGGCTAAGGCAGGAGGATTGCTGCAAGTTCAAGGCCAGCCTGGGCTACATAGGGAGACCCTGGCTCAAACCAGCTGGGAGGGGAGGTTGCTTTTCTGGTTAGCCTTCACTGGGTCCCTGTGCCCCTGGATAAGGCCCAAACTCCTTTCTCAGCAAACAAGGCCCTCTGCACTCTTACTTGGGTGTATTTCATGCTTTATCTCCTTCTACTCATATTTTCTACAAGTCCTAGTATTTTCTCTCAAAGAAAATTCACAATCCCTAAAAGACTTCTTTTCAGTAGTTCTCTTCCTACTCTTATCCTTCCTTTTTCCTAGTAAACTCCTGTGCATCCTTCAAGACCTTACCGTGCCCAGCCAAGCATGGCTGTCTCTACCGTCCTGGGCTCCTGTAGGCACCCGCAAACAGTTTTGCCCCCCACTTGTGACTCCTAAAAGACGGCTGCATTGGGATTGAGGCCAGTACCCAGAATGGCCAGGAAGTGTTAAAAGTGAATATTTGCATATGATTACATCTGTTCAGGGCGGGGCTTGTTTTTATGGACCAAACATTCTGTCGTGGGCCAGTTTTCAAATTGATTGCTTCATGGTCAAGCCAAGGACTCTACCAGGTTCTGTGACTGACCTGTCCGGAGGCACAGGAACCTGGATGAGGAGGTGGGGTGGTCTGTCCTGCCGGGTCACTGCCAGACTTCTGGGACAAAAGTTGATGGTCACAGCTTTTCCCACCTCAGGGGCCCTGTCGGGAAGACAGTAGTGCTCTCATGGATGCGGGGCTGGGTGAGGATTTGGAGGGCTTCACCAGGGGTTTGGAATTATTGAAATGTTTTTGCCCTTTGTTATTATTTATTTTATTTGTTTTGTTTTTCAAGACTAGGTCTCGCTATGTAGCCCAGGCTGGCCTTGAACTCACTATGTGGCCCAGGCTGGCTGTGAACTCTGGGTGATCCTCCTGCCTCAGCCTCCCCAGTGCTGGGGCTACAGGTGTGTGCCACCTCTCCGGTGCATTCATCAAATTCTGAAGTCTGCCGCTTCCCAGGAAGGAGGACCCTGGGGGATGCCAGGTGCCCAATGAGAAAGGGCCTCGGGCACGGGCTCTTGTGTAGGAGGACTCCCTTGCCCAAAGATCCTCTACCGGCTGGCCCACCCCAGCCCCTGCAGCCCACCCCTTCCTGGATCCCTCCACCCTACCTGCTGTGGTCCACATCCAACTCAGCCTCCAGCTTGGCACAGCTGGGGCCCTGCGTGCTTCCAGCTGCGTCTTCTGCCATCTTCCTCCTGCCCCCCAGCCCCCATTGGCCTCCTTCTCTTCCGGCTGTCACTTTCTCCCCATTTCTGATTTGCAAAGCTACTCACTCTCCACCACTAAAAGCCACCAGGCAGGCGCTCTGCCACTGAGCTATGTCCCCAGCCCTTTTTATTTCGAGATGGTGTCTCACTGAGTTGCCCAAGCTGGCCTCAGACATGTAATCCTCCTGCCTCAGCTTCCCAAGTAGCTGGGATCACAGGTGTGGGATCACAGGTGTGGGCCACCTCAGCCTTCCAAGATGGCTCCCTTGGCCTTAAGGGCTTCCTAGGGGCCTCTGCATCTCCCAGGCTCTCTTCTGGCCTTCTGCTTGCGCTGCTGTTCCCTCCGCCTCCAGGGAAGACTTTCCAAGCCATCCCTGCCCTCGCCTGCACAGGCTTGAGAAGGATCAGCGGGACAGAGACACAGGCTGAAGCTGTCGCAGTTATGTTTGCCTCCCAGAGCCTCAGTAGCCCAGGCGGCCCCGGGCGCCTGTGCGGTGAGAAGTGGATAGTAGCTGGGACTGTGTCCCGCTGTGTCCTGCCTGCCGTGTCCACCAGGCTGCTCCTGACCTCACTCTGCTCCTCTCCTGTTCCTGCTGCCCTGCCCAGGCCGATGGCCACCACTAACTGCCACAGAACCTTCTGGCAAGAATGTTCCACAGGGTTCTCCCCCCTGTCCTTGATGGGCAAGGGAGGACAGGGCCCTGGGAGGAGCCCTTTAGGTTGGAAAGCCCGGGTCTCCCTACCCTGGCCTTTGACCACCAGGGGGCAGCCACGGCATTCCCAGAGTGGCAGCCCTGTGTCTAACTGGACCAGGAGACTCGGCGTCACTGGTCGGGACTGGGGCCCTGCTGTGCTTGGTCCTTCTCCACCTCCTCCCAGTGCAGGTGCAGCTCCGTGAAACCGTGTCCATCCTGCTCCTTGGAGTCCAGGCTCTCCACCATGGCCGGGTGTGGTGGCACACGCTGCTAATGCCAGCGCTCAGGAGGCTGAGGCAGGAAGATTGCTGTGAGTTTGAGGCCAGCCTGGGCTACTGGAATCATCCCCAGGGAAAAAGGCAGGTGCAGCGCCCTCTCCGTAGCTGTCTCTCCCTTTGGGCCCCCCAAACTTTCAAAGCCACACCTCCGTCCAACGCCAGCCCCCTGACGGTGGCCTGAGCCCCCCGAAGGTGGAGGCTGTAGGTTCACAAAGGCCACTGACTGGGAAGCAGTGCAGGAGCAGGGCCCAGCTGGCAGACTCGGGAAGTGGGCAATGGGGGCGATAACAATAACAATCATCCTGTTAATAATGACATGGGGGCCCACAAACGGCTGTGAAATCCCCTGTAATGA
The DNA here is from genome assembly GCA_004363535.1 of Dasyprocta punctata. Taxonomy (NCBI): domain Eukaryota; kingdom Metazoa; phylum Chordata; class Mammalia; order Rodentia; family Dasyproctidae; genus Dasyprocta; species Dasyprocta punctata. The sequence goes on from RJWM01002459.1 coordinate 44,968, forward strand.
TGCCCTGTGTTTATAGATGCCCTCTTCAGAGCCCTCACCCAATTAACACTCCCAGCTTCCCTAAGAGGGACAATTAACCCTATATTTTATTGCCAGGGGAAACTGAGGCTCTGAGACCGTGAGTTATGACAGAGGTCACACAGTGTACCAGCGACAGCAGAATGTGTAGAGTGGCACTGTCTCCCTGCAGGTGCTTATGGTTCTCCCGGCTCTGCCTGGCCAGCACCTCAGCCAGGACACTACCGTGCCATAGGGACGGACATACCTTTGTTTTTTGAGACAGGATCTGGCTGTGTACTTCAAGCTGGCCTTGAACTTGCAGCAATCCTGCTGCCTCAGCCTCCCAAGTGCTGGGATGACGGGCATGCACCACCACACCTGGCTAGGATATACCCTTCAGAGCCAGTCACCTCTTCCCCTAAGAGCCCCGCTCACCTCTCCCATGCCGCAGTATTCGAGATGACAAGGGTGACAGCAGAAAAGTTACATGCAACCAGGTGTGGTACACACCTGTAATCCCAGCACTTGGGAGGCTGAGGCAGGGGGATTACTGCGAGTTCAAGGTCAACCTGAAGAACATAGTGAGACCCTGTCAAAAGAGAAAGAAAAGAAAGAGGAGTCACATGTGGTCTGGGAAGGAAAGAGCCGGCGTGAGAATGGCAATCGTGTATCCGCTCTCCAAGAACACTAAGGATGCGGGAGCTGGATTTCAGCTGCAGGTCTTCAGGAAAGCGTGAAAGAAATTGGAAGATGCTTTTGCACCTTCACAAGTCGGGCCTGGGAGTAGGGATGTGTGGTGGCTGGGTGCAGGGAAAGTAAGGTTTCCTAAACCAAGAACTTTCCAGTCATGGGAAGTAATGCACCGGAGCCAGGCAGGTGGCACACATCCGGGATCCTAGCACTCAGGAGGCTGAGACAGGAGGATTGCTGAGAGTTCGAGTTCTGCATGGGCTACTTATTGAGACCCTGTGTCCAAAAGTCAAAATAAAAATAAGTGTGGCACTGGATTGGGTGACCCAAGGGGGACAGACAGTGAGGTGAGAGGTGACATTTGGCTGTTAAGAATGCTGGCCTAGAGAGAATCTTCCAGTTGGTTTGGACACCGGACCTGGGGAGCCCATAGGTGTTCCTGTGTTGGGGACAGCAGCATCCACCAAGGTGGCCACAAGCTCTCCCGGAGCCTTCAGGCCGCCCTGCTGCTCCTCTCTACCTTCCCTGGCCTCTGACCCCTGCGGCCGGCCGGCCCTCCCCTCCTGGTTTCACCTCTGAAACTCCTCGGCTCCACATTGCTGAGATTTTACTAGGGCTCCCAGCTGGGTCCCACCTTTGATCTGGCTTCAAAAAATAAAAAGCAGCAGCAGGAGAGTAATTTTCCCTAGGCTGCTGGGGAGGAAGGCAGGCTTTAGGCAGGTCCTGACCAGCCCTGGAGTCAGAGCTGGCAGCAGGGGTGGGGGCCCCCAGAGGGGAGCCTTCTCCCTGCCTTGCCTTCCTCTTCCTCCTCCTCCTCCTCCTCCTCCTCCTCCTCCTCGATTCCAGAGCCCCGGCCTCCTCAGTCTCCTTCCCTTCCCAGCCAGCCAGGCAGAGGAGAAGGGACCCGCGTTGCCCCAGGTCCCTCCCTCCCGTCCCCCCGCCCCCACTCCGCCCTGACCCACTGGGCTGGATTAGGGCTGGGGCTCCATTCCTGTCGTCTCCGAACCCTGGCCTGTCACTGGGGAGGGGCACTGACCACTCAGGGTGGGGCCTGGCAGTGGGCAAACCCATGCCCACTTGGCCGGGCACGTGAGACATTACTCAGGTGGCTGTCTCTGTGCCAGCTGGGCCATCACAGGCGGCTGGGGAGAGGGGGGGGGGCCAGGCCTGCTGGTGTTCCCGGGGCGGCCATCGTGCAGAGCCCCCTGCCCCTCACCTGTCCTCAGGACACCTACCAGGCCCCTTCAAGGCTGCCCATGGTCACCTCCCTGAGGCCCAGGGCTCCCCATGCAGATGGGGGACAGGGGACTTTGGGCTGCCCCAGTAGTCAAGGTCTTTCCAGGTTTGGGAAGGAGTCAGGGGTTCGGCCAGAAAGAAACTGACCACTGAGTTTGGTTGGACGAGAGCTGAGGGTAAAGGTCCGGGGTCGGGCACCTTCTATTCCTGTCCCGCCTTGGCCTTTCTGCTTACTGGGGCCTCCCGTGTTTCCATGTCCTTCTTTTGCCATCTCTGTGTCAGGTAAGATGCTTACCCCCCACCAAATACAAAGTATTTCCCAAGTATGGGGACTCCTGAGGCTGAGGCAGGAGGATCTCAAGTTTGAGGTCAACATGGGCGATTTAGTGACTTAGATCCTGTCTCAAAAAGCCCTCCCACCTCTTATTCCTACTGCGGGAAGCATGAGCCCGGCCCTTCACCCCACCCCGAGTTGCAGGGGGAGGAAGCTGCTCCTCTGGACCACACCCCACCTCTCCCTGACCCCAGTGGGGGGGCAGACAGGAGAGATGGGGGAGCCAGGAGCCACAGTCTCCAGCAGGGCGGGGCGGGGACCAGGGTGATAAGCGTGCAGCTGGCAGCATAGACCTGTTCTATGGGTAATTTTTTTTTCCTAGAAGAGAAAGGTGAAGGCCTCCTCAGTGGGGAGCTCCCTGGCCCCCCTGCAGGCTTTGTGCAAGAGCTGTAAATTTCTCACCACCCACAGGCGGGACAGGGGGGTCCGCCACTTTCATGTCGGGAGGTTTCTATGCATTTGTGCCTCGCCTCTACCAGGCTCTGTGGCTCCTGCCTGGGGCCGCTCCCCAGCCTGTAAAAATCCAGCCCATAAATCTGCACTGCCCCCTGGAGTCCCGCCCATGCTGCCCCCCACCTGCGAGCACTCTCCCCAAGACTCAGACCGGGGGCCACAGGCTCTGGAGAGGGGCAGCACCTGGGTCAGGGGCTGCCCCCCACCCACGAATGACTGGGTCAGGACCCTGGGTTCCAGTTTCCGGCCTTGGGGGGGCCGTGCCCCTCTGAGGCTGCAGTGCCCACTACCTGTCAGTTTCCACCTGTGCCTCCTGAGACAGGTGGCTGTCCATGTGCCAAGCCCCCAGGGCCAGTCAGAGGTGGCAGGCAGCCCAGTGACTGCTGCTTTCCCAGAGCAAAACGGAATCCAGGGAGTGAGAAAAGGGGGTACCAGCAGTGGAGGCCCAGAGGGTCACAGATGTCTCTTAGTCCAGCAGATTCAGTGGGGAACACATTATTTTATGGTCTGTCAGTTGGTTGGTTTGAGACAGCGTCTCACTGTGTGGTCCAAACTGACCTCAAACTCACAGCAGTCCTCCTGCCTCAGCCTCCCCAGTGCTGGGATGACAGGTGTGCACCACCATGCCCAGCTAGAGAAACGCATGTTCTAACTTCCCAGCTGAGGGGGGAGCCAGGGTCCTCACTCTGGGTGTGGGCAAGGAGAAGGGGCCAGTGGCAGGTGTGGCAGAGGGGTCTCAGGGCTGTGGCGGGCATGGGAGGGAAGAACTGCGTGGGGCGCCCTGCCGGAGAAGGCTGGGGAGAGGGAGCAGGGCATCTCCAGAGGGCAGGCTCAAGACGAGGCCTGGGTGGGGGAGGGAGAGGGCACACAGCATTCTGCCCCAGTGTCCCCCGGCCACTTGGCCACCAGGGAGAACAACAGGATACCCAGGGTCCTTGACCCGGAAGTCACGTGCCCCATCCTGTCCCCGCACCGTGCAGGCTCAGCTGACCCACATGCCAACCCCACTGTCCCCCTGCCTGTGGACTGAGGGCTGCTTGCGGGCCGGGCACCGCTGCGGGGTTTCACCGCCCTACCCCCCTCTCCTCCGGGAGGCAGTTTGGCCAGCCAGGGACCCACGCAGCCTGGCGACGGCACGGGCCACAGGCGTAAGGATTCCCGGTCACCGCGGCCCCTCCCACCTCCTGCACAGGCTGTCAGGGGTGGCTCTGGGCGTGGGGGGAGGCCCGCCTTCTGCCCTCTGCCCACCCCCGATGGAGGCCGCCCGGGCTGGCTCCCACCTCTCCCGGGTGCCAGGCTCCGCTAGCGCCCAGCCCCCGCCGGGACTGGGCAGTGGCAAAAGTGAAACTGACTCGGCCGGTTTCCCGCCCCGGGGGAGGGGAGCAGCCCCGGCTGGACAACAACCAATTAGGCGCTTTTTATTGCCCACGCTGTCACGGTCCTCCCGCTTGGCTGGGATGCCGAGGAGGAAGTGGGACAGGATGGAACTACAGGATGCTTCCGGCCCCCGGGACATCCTCTGGGGGAGCCTGGGCGTCTGTGCACCCCTCGGCCTCTCGGGGGTCTCTCCTGTCCTGTGCTCACGCTGGTCAGGTGGAGCCCCCGTCCCTGTCTATGCCCAGGACTGGTCAGGGCAGCGAGGCCCCTTACATTCATGGAGCCTTGGGGGCCATGGGGACGTCAGCCTGCGAGCCAGGGAAACGCTGGTTTTCAGGTGCATCTCCCTCTTCTCAGACCAACGTTTCCCACGGGACAGTGGTTGGGCCTCCTCCGTCAGACTGAGAGCTCTGTGAGAAGGTCCCTTCCTGAGAGACAGCTCTGTCCCCAGGGCGTCACTGCTGTCCACGCACAATGGCCATAGTTCTCGCCCAAGCGACTGCACTCCGGTTGGGAAGCAACCCCGACCTGCCCGGGTTAAAGTCCCCACCTCTGTAAGACGTCACGATGACACTTGTCACAGAGTTTGCAAGGAAAACAATACAGGACACATCATTTGTAAAATTATTTTATAATGGTCACCCCAAGACTCAAATACAAAAAAAGTGCAGGAAATCTATCCACACACTAATGACCCTAAAGATCCAGCTGAAGGCCTGGATCGCGTGGATGGCAGTGTCCTGCAAGAGTCCAGCTGGAGGCCTGGAGCCCACAGCAACGTCTCATGCAATTGCTTTTCGTGGACCTGCGCTTGGAAGGCCCCAAGTTCAGCGGTGGAAGCTAGAAAGTCTGTGCCAGCGGGATGAAGGATCTGCACTGGAGCCAGGAAGCAACACTCAAGGTGAGGACCAGGGCTCCCCTGAAGAAAACCACAGCCATCCTCAGTGACAGTGAGGTCCCGAGCTCCTCTGATGATGAGAACAGCCGAGTTCATATCAGGAAAGAAGCTCGACAAAACTCCTCCAGGAGAACCTACAGCAACAGGAGAACCAAAAACACCTCTTCCTCACCAGGTCTCTTTTTTATGCTGTTGACAACAATCCTCAGGTGGGCCTTCCATGCCTAGCACCACACTGATGCAGTTCAGCTGGGTGTTACAAGTTGCCTGCCAGTTGTCAATCCACCACAACACCCATCTTGGCTTGTCACAGAGACTGAGTATGGCCAGCGTGGCATGGTGCACACCTGTGATCCTAGCGCTCAGGAGGCTGAGGCAGGAGGATCGCCGAGAGTTTAAGGTCACCCTGGGCTATGTAGTAAGACCCTGTCTCAAAAAAAAAAAAAAATGGCCAGGAGGGATGATGGGTCCTCTTACAGGGTGGCCCTCACCCAGCTTATTGGAGGAACGGGGCACAGGCAGGCGGAGGCCATGGCCCCTCCCAGACCACGGATTCTACATCACCCAGAGGAGGTGAGGGGTCAGGAAGGCAGAAGCCGGCTGGGTGTGGCGGTGGCTAGCAGAAGCGCCCTGGTGGGGTGTGCGCAGAGGTCCGATGACCAGGCTGGGCCCTAGTGGCCTCAGGTTAGTCTTCTCACCTTCTGCTCGTCACCTTCCGGTCATCCTGTGATGGGCTAAGACCCACCCTGCTGTCTGCCCACGGGCTGCAGAGAAAAGGAAACTGAAGATGGAGAATCTGGTTGAGCTGGAAGAGGAGGTGTAAGTGGGGAGCAGTGGCCAGGCCTCCTCCACATCTCATGGGATGGACAAGTCCTGCAGTTAAGGAGTCGATACTATTTAAACCTAAACAGGGTGCAGTGGGCACACCTGTGATATGCTGAAGCAGGAGGATCCAAGTTCAAGCCCAGTCTGTGCAATTTAGTGCCTTAATGGAACTCTTGTCTCAAAATTAATTTATTTTTGGTACCGGGAATTGAACTCATGACATCACACTTGCCAGGCAGGTGCTGTGCTGCTGAGCTATATCCCCAACCCTACTGCCTCAAAATTTAAAAGAATAAAAATAAAATGGTGGGCTGGGAGTTTGGCTCAGTGGCTTAAGCGCCTGTCTGGTAGACGCAAGATTGTGAGTTCGATCCACAGTGCCACACACACACAATAATAATAATAATAATAAAATAAATAAAAAATAAATAAAATGGTGGCACATTCCTGTTGTTCCAGCACTCGGGAGGCTGAGGCAGGAGGATCGCTGTGAGATCAAGGCCAGCCTGAATTATAGAGTGAGACCCTGTCTCCAAACAAACAAACAAAACAAACAAAACCTAGCACCCAGTGCAGGTATACTCCCCACCTCCCCAACCCAGGCAGTCACACCCTGGCTTCTGGGTGACCCATGGCTGCTTCATACCGAGACTGCTTCTCCTGGTTTGGGGGTGTGGGGAGCAGGGGTGGCGGCTGCTGGGAGGAAGAGGAGACGCTGCCACCCCAGCCAGTCTGCCCCGAACGGGAACCCTGGGTGGGACAAAGCAGCTGACACTGGGAGCCAGGGCCTCAGACAGGCTGAACAGGGAGCGCCCAGTGCCACGAAGTTTTTAAGATGGGACAGAGATGCACACGTGCACGCATGCGCACACACACACACTGTGCTGGCCTCCGAGGGTAGAGCGAGTGGGACACCGCTGGGGCAGGCAAAACCCTTGCTCTCTGGGAAACCTTGGGGGGAACCACTCCAGTGCCTTCTTAGCTTCAACTTAGGAGTTCCCTCCACTGCTACATCTCTACAATTGTAATTTTGGAAGGTTTTATTTTTGGAGAGGGGTTTTAAGACAGGGTCTGGCCATGCAATCCAGGCTGGTCCAAGTCGGGCATGGTGGCACACACCTCTAATCCCAGCACTTGGGAGGCTGAGGTAAGAGGAGCGTTGTGAGTTTGAGGCTGGCTTGGGCTACAACGCGAGCGCAAGGCCGGCCTGAGCTACACAGTGCAACCCTGCCTCAAAAAACCAGGGCTGGGAGTTTGGCTCAGCGGCTTAAGTGCCTGTCTGGCAGTCGGCCAGGCTGTGAGTTCGATCTCCAGTCCTGCAAAAAAAAAAAAAAAAAAACCAGGAAGGTCTCCAATTCACACCAGTCCTCCTGCCTCAGCATCCTGAGCCCCAGTAAGGGATTACAGGTGTGCACCATGCAAGGCTATGATTGTAATTTTATTTATTTATTTATTTATTTATTTATTTGCGGCACCGGGGATCGAACGCACAGTCTTGCACCTGCCAGGTGCTTAAGCTGCTGAGCCAAACTCCCGGCCCTGGTTTTTTTATAATTTATTTATTTATTTTTATGTTTTGGCGGCACCGGGGATTGAACTCACACCCTCGCACCTGCCAGGGCAGGCGCTTAAGGCACTGAGCCAAACTCCCAGCTCCCGGCCCTGGTTTTTTTGAGGCAGGGTCGCACTATGTAGCTCAGGCCGGCCTTGAACTCACAACCCTCCGCCTACCTCAGCCTCCCGAGTGCTGGAATATGATTGTAATTTTAAAGCATTTTTTTATTAATCCATGTTTGCAGTCCATAACAATTACATTCATCACGAGGAGCTGAAGGATTAATATCTTAATTCTTTGTACATTCACATTCTCCTCCTCCTCCCCCCACATTTTAATTTTTTAATTAAACGCAGGAATAGATTTGCCGGGTGTGGTGGCACAGACTTGTAATCCCAGCACTCGGGAGGCTGAGGCAGGAGGATCAGTGCGAGTTCGAGACCAGCCTGGGCTACAAAAGTGAGCTCAAGACCAGCCTGAATTGCATAGAGGCCCTATCTCAAAAAGACCAAAAAAAAAAAAAAAAACCCCAAAAAAAGTCGGAATAGAATTTAAAGGCACAAGAAGGAGGAGGAGAAGAGGGAGAAGGGAAAGAAGACAGAGGGCGGCGGCAGCAGGAGGAGGAGGAGAGAGGAGAAAACCCAGGCCGCCGCCCCCACGCCGCTTTTCCACGTCCCTGGCCCTAGGCTCCCCTCTAACCTCCGGGGCAAGGGCATCGGTTGGGCTTTGGTCGCGAGGTGGCCTGAGTAGCGATGGGGCGGCCCCTCCCCGCACCCTGTCCTCAGAGCCGGGCGGTCCCGCAGCCCCTCGGGGAGCAGCAGCCGGAGGGGCAGGCGCGCCCCGACCGCAGGCGTCTGGTCCGCAGGGGAAGAGCGCGCGTCACGCGGCGCTGATTCACCGGGGGCAGGGACCGCGCGGGGCAGAGCGGGCGCAGGGCCGACGCGCGGCGGGGACCCTGGGGTGACCGGGGAACTGCTGGAGGCGGAAGCGGCAGGGAGAGGCTGCCGAAGCCCACGCACCCCAACACTCGGGGCCTGCTCCCCTTCGGAGAGACCTCCTCCACCTCCGTGCGCTGGCGGGGGGGCTGGGCTGGTGGGCGCCGCCTGGCCCGGGGGTGACCCCAAGTCCTGCCGGTGAAGAAGAGAGAGAGAGGCGAGGCGCGCGGGTCCCCGGCTGGGTCTGGCCGCGGTGACTCAGGGAGCCGGGCTGTCTGATCCCGCGAGCCAAATTCCCGAATCTCCGGGGAATCTCTTAAAGGCCCCCAGTGTCCAGCCTCAAAGCCACCGACAGGTATGGATCTGCCCCTCGGCTGACCGCCTCCTGATCCTGTCCTCTCCGTGCCCTCTGACCTCTGACCCCAGGGGCCAAGGGACCCCTTCTCTCCGCTGAGGCTGAGTGAGTCTCCGCCCCCACCCAGCGAAGAAGAAGCAGGGTCGACCTGGATAAAGACCGCAGCAGGCAGGGCCTGAGTGGCCGTGGCCAGGGCAGCCCGGCTTCTACCTGACCTGCTGGGCTCCAGGTAGAGGGAGAAGGTGGGGTGGAGAGATGGGAGGATTTGCAGGGGTCCCCCAGAAAACTGTTGTTGGTGTAAGGAGGGGGTGAGTTAGAAGGAAGTGAGCCTGTGTCCATCACCCCAGGGACGTCACTGAGTCCCCTTCAACCCTTGCTCCAGATAGACCCAGGCCAGCCCAGTGGGCCTCCACAAGGGCTCGCCAAATTGAGCCACTCGAGTGGCCCAACTTCTCATTCAAAAGGATCAAATAAATCAATTGAAAATCATATATAGGAGCCGGGCGTGGTGGTGCACGCCTGTCATCCCAGCACTTGGAAGGCTGAGGCAGGAGGATCACCACGCGTCCAAGACCAGCTGGGCTACAAAGTGAGTTTAAGCCCAGCCTGAACTGCATAGTGCGAGACCCCCACCTCAAAAAACAAAACAAACAAACAAAAAAGCCAGAAGGCCCCTGAGGTGGCATGTTAAGTGTCCTCTCTTGCCCATCTCCATCCACAGTGAGCCTGGAGCTTCCTGACGGCCCACGAAGGACAGGGCAGACAGGAGACAGGGGGTGTCTGGGTGCCCTGGACGCCCTTCCCCAGCACGTGGGAGCTGCCTGGAGCCTGACTGAGCCCCAGTCCCAGGCAGGAGGGAAGGGGGTGGCGAGGGGCTGGGCCGTCTCTTCCGCCCGGTAGATTAGTGACTCTGAGACAGGAGAGGGCCTGTCACCAGGCCCATAAATAAAGCAGTGAGTCTCTCCCTCCATCTGTGTTTATCTGTCTGGCCTTGAGTTTCCGGAGCAATGTCTCAGCAGCCCCTGCATCAAATGCCAGGCGCTGGCTGGCGGGAGGAGGGCCGGCCTCCCTCCTTCCCTGTGGCTCCGTCATCCCCACGGCTGCAGCCAGACCCTGACTCCAAGTGTGTCCTGAGCCCTGGCTAACGAGGGCGGGCTGGCCTCTCGGCCTCCCCTTCCCACTGGCGCTCAGAGTTAGAGGCTTGCTGGGGCCAGTGGAGACAGAGCAGAGTGTATGAAGCAGGTGTGAGACCCTCATCCCTCACCCTGCTTCCTTCTCCCATGGGGCCCTGAAACTCCAGGCTGCCCTTAGACCCCCAGGGTATCCCATCGGGCTTTTCAAAGTGGGGTGCCATAGCCCAGGGCAAGAAAATGCTTGAGCACAGGCTCCCAGCCCCATAGACTTACTGAGTCAAGAGGGATTTAGGAGCTGGGTATGGTGGCACATGCCTGTAATCTCACCACTGGGGAGGCTGAGGCAGGAGGATTGCTGTGAGTTCAAAGCCAGCCTGGACTATGATAATGGTTTGATACATTGTGTCAATTTGAAAAGTTTAGAAGTATAAGGAAGAGACTCAGCAGGGGGCCAGGGTCCTCACTTTGCAAACATCCTGAGGTTGTGCAAGAGGAGGCCATGGAGATGGTGTGAGGGCTACATGGGCCCTATGGTGGTGGCCTGCTTACAATACAAGGGAGGAAAAGAGGCTTGTTCTCCCTCTTTTGCTCTGGCTGCTTTTGCTGTCTTCTGCCGCCTTGAAGTGTTGCCCCCGTGCCACACCACCCTGCCTTTGGAACCTGCTGATTATGGACTGAAACCTCCACAAACTGTGAGCTAAATAAACCTTTCCTTCCTTCATTTTGGGTGTTGGGTATTGTGTCTCAGCAAGGAGAGAAAAGTAATGAAGACAACCACATAGAGACCTTGTCTCAAAGAAAAAAAAAAAAACGAGAATGGCCAGTAGCACTACACGAGCACCCCATCCCGTGCCCAGGACACAGCTAAGTGTCCCGTGAATGTCTCTGCATTTCTAGACAGTGTCTCCTCCTCCTTTCACCCTGAATCTTCCTCTGTGTTCTCTCACAACCCCAAATCTACCCGGGAGTTCCAAGTGCCTGGTTTCTGCCTGCATGGTAAACCTGGAATACGTCAGCCAGACTCCCCGCATCGCATGGCTCTGGACAGAGTGAGGCCCTCATAGAAGTAATCGAATGGAACCCGCAGCTGGTGAAATAAGTGGATTCGTGGGGAGCTGTCATGGGACAGGGGACCTCAGCTGTCCAGGCCTCACGTAGCACAACTGGCCAGTCTCGATGTGTTTTTGGAGATAGGGTCTTGCTATGTAGCCTAGGCTGGCCTGGAACCCGCAGCAATCCTCTTGGCTCAGCTTCGCCGATGGGGGAGGAACCTTCTCCCGGGGCTCCTGGGCTGATCACAAGGACTGGGAGAAGCTAGGGAAGGGCCAAACGACAGGAAGAAAAAGATCAGCTGTGTGGAAGAAGAGCCAGGGTAGGATGTGGTCTCAGGGAAGCAGAGAGCCCAGCTGGTGCACAACGTAGGTCCGAGGCCTCCGAAACCTTCCGCAGGAGTCGACGTCCCGGCCAGGAATGTACAGGCAAGCCGCTCTGCCCCTCCGTGCCTCAGTTTGCCTGAACGTCAGATGGATGTCTCTAGGGGAAAAGAAAGACCCCACTGTGCCATCCTCTCCTTGCACCTGGGCATCTGGTGTTGATGGCCTTTTGTTTGCTTTGCATTTGCATGAATTTGCTTGGGCTTCGCCAGCAAATAGAGCAGGCAAAGGAGCATAAGATGCTAGGGCCAGAGAGGGCATCTCCTGAGGCTGCTAGGGTAGGGGCCTGGGAGGGGACAGGAGCATTCTGGGGGCAGCACAGGAGGAAGAACAGGGTTCTCCGGTCCCGTGGGGCAGCTGGGGGCCTGGGAGCCAACCCCAGGAATGCACTGATGGCAGATGGCAAATACCTGCCCCGAGGCCCGCGTAGGCAACCCGGGCCCAGGAGGAGGAAGATGCCAGGCCAGTTTCCCAAGGAAGGAAAAGGCAGGGTGGCCCCTGGACAGGGGTGCGTGGGGACTGGGGAGCGTTGGCTGGCCACGGCCCCCCCTCCTCTGGGGAATGGCCTTGGGGAAGCCAGGCTCAAGGCAGGTACAAGAGGCAGAGTCCTGAACCCCAAGGAGAAGCCCTCACTGGATGTGGAGACACAGTACCACCCTGCTGTGCCCTCAGAGTCCAGTGTCTTTGTTTTTTTTTTTTTTTTTTTAAGCAAAGTCTCATTATGTAGCTCAGGCTGGCCTCAGACTAATGGTGATCCTCCTGCTTCAGCCTCCCCAGTGCTGGGATTACAGGCATGCACCACCATGCCCCGTTGCCTTTGGGAGGGCTCTAGCCTAGTGGAGGATGTGACACATGCTTTCAGAATTACTCAGGAGGCTGGCCACAGTGCTAGACACCTGTCATCCCAGCACTCCAGGAGGCTGAGGCAGGAGGATCGCAAATTCGAGCCCAAACTGGGCAATTTAGTAACTTAGTGAAACCCTATCTCAAAATAAAAAGTTAAAGAAAAAAAAAAAAGATCTGGGCATGGTGGTGTATGCCTGTGATCCCAGCACTTGGGAGACTGAGGAAGGAGGATCGCTGAGAGTTCGAGGTCAGCCTGGGCTACATGGCAAGACTCTGTCTCAAAAAAGCAAGAAAAAAAAAAAAAAAAGACTGGGGATGTAGCTCAGTGTGAAAGCCCTGGGTTCAATCCTAGTACTTCACGTAAGCAAATAAACAGGAGGTGTTTTAGCCGGATATCTGCAAGGGCAAATGCGGGGGATGAGTGACTGAGGAGACCCACGCAGGGCTTCCTAGAGTGAATTTCGAATGAGCTTCTGGGGATGAGGAAAGATAGGCATTGGGGGCTCGTCCTCTGTCGCCTGGGTCAGCGAGGGTGCCCATGAGAGCTGCTGATGGTGAAGAGGGGACTGTCAGCTCCTGGGCCTCTGAGAGATGCCATATCCGAAGAACTTCCTTTGTTTTTCTAGAAATGGTCAACTGACATTCAGAGAACCTGAGGCTTTGAGAAGATGAGTTGCTCAAGATCACCCAGCAGGTTAAAAGCAAAGCTGAGACAGAAATCAGACTTCAGGCTGGTGGTGGTGGCGCATGCTGTCATCATGCCAGCTCTAGGGAGGCTGAGGCAGGAGGATTGCCTTGAGTTCAAAGCCAGTCTGGGTAACACAGTGAGACCTCGCCTCAAAAAACAAACAAACAACAAGAACCCAACAAGAAAGGAATCTGACTTTAAGACCCACTTTGATAAACTAGGGCTGCTGGCAGAGCTGGGGAACCAGCCCTCCGGGTGGGCTGGTAGTTTGAGCCTGGAAAGTACCCTTCCTGCTCAAGGCCTCTCTTTTCCCCTCTGCACCCTGGGCCCTTTCATCTGCGCTGGGGAAAGTCCTTCCCAGGAAGGTCCCAGACTAGGCAAGGCGTTGGCGGACTTGCTCCCGGCTGTCATATCCTGTAGGGCTGGGAGGGGCACACGGCAAGGAAGCCCGAGAGGCTGGGGGCCGCACTGTGCAGACCCAGACAGGAGTCTTCCAAATGGGCTCCACCTCGGGATTTGGGAGAAGGGGTGGGTGGGGGAGGATGGTAGATTTACATCTGATTTGCATATCAATGATGTGAACTCCAGGCCCCGGCCGCGCGCCCGGAATCTCCCTGGCTCCGCAGCCCCCTCTGTGGTTCTCCCCGCCCGCCCCCCTCGACAGATCCCAGAGCCTCCCGCTTGCCGGTTGTGTGGCCGCAGTTGGAGAGGGGGTTCAGAGGTTGGCCAGTGGCTTCCCCAGGACCCGCGGAAGGCCTTCCACCCTCCTAGGCTTTGCGGGAGGCTCTGAGAAGGCTTGGGGGTGGGGAGGAGCTGGGACCCCCCGGAGGGCGCCCAGCGGGGGTCCCTTGGGTCCCGCCCTGGCCAGGGTCCCCCCCAGCCCTGCCCGCCGCGCCCCCTGCAAGGCCGGGCGCTGGCTGCAGTGGGCCGGCGAAGGGCTGTCCCCTCCCACTGGAGCCAAATAATTGCCTCCTGCTTTGTTGTGTGGTGTCTGGGGCCCGGGGCCTCTCATTTGTGGGGACGTGCTGCGGCGAGAGCCGCCCTGCGTAATTACCTCCTCCCCGCCGCCGCCGCCACTGCTCCTCCTGCGTCCGCAGCGCCTTACTCACCGCGCCGTCCCCGCGGCCCGTCCCGCACACCGCCCCCGGCCACCTCCCCCAACCCCGGGGACAGGGACCGGACGCGGGCCTCCCGGCCCCAGCTGTCCCTCCACCCGCCGGCCCGGAGGGGCTGGGCCCTGGGCACGCGCCGCGCATTGCGCAAAATCTGGACGCAGCCACACCTGTCCGGACTCGTCCTCACTCGGGGCAGGAGCTCCCTGCGACCCTGATACCTGCGAGAAGACACCCCCCCTCCCCGCCCCGGCCTCTGCTCCCTCCCCTGCTCCTGCTTCTCAACCACCTGTTTACCCATCCGCTGTGAAGGGAAGGAAGGCGCGCGGGGCACACACCCCGGCTCCAGGGCAGTGGGGATCGGAACCAAGAGAGGCACCTCGGGGTCAGAGAAGGACACGGAGGGGGACACAAAGTGGACACAGGCTACGCAGAGAGCCAGAGGCGCGCACACAGAGGGGTGAAGGGACAGAGAAGTGGAGACATTGTCTCTTTCCTCATCTACTTATTTATTTTTGGTACCGGGAATAGAACTCAGGACCTCACGCTTGTTAGTCAGGCGCTGCGCTGCTGAGCTCTGTCCTGGCCCTGAAATGGAAACAAAAGAAAAACTCAAACAGATAAGCAGAATCCTAGTCAAAGAGCAGAGTGCTCCTTTTACTGTTCTGGGGATCTCGTGGGGAAGGGGCCTTTGCCGCTGAATGAAGGCTGGACTTAGAGAGGGGAGGGCACAGCAAACCTCCTTAAAGGCTACAGGCTTTTTGTTGTTGCTGTTGTTTTGATACCAGGGATCAAACTCACAACCTCATGCCTGCCAGGCAGGCACTTAAGCCACTCAGCTAAATTCCCAGCCCTATTTTTTGAGACAGGGTCTCTCTATGCAGTTCAGGCTGGCCTTGGGCTCACTTTGTAGCTCAGGCTGGTCTTGAATTCACAATGATCCCCCTGCCTCAGCCTCCTGAGTGCTGGGATTACAGGCATGTGCCAACACGCTTGGCTTCTTGTTGTTTTTTGTTTATTTATTTATTTTTGCAGCACCAGGGATCAAACTCACAGCTTCACGCCTGCCAGACAGGCGCTTACACCACTGAGCCAAACTCCTGGCCCTAGTTTTTCGAGGCAGGGTCCCACTATGTAGCTCAGGCCGGCCTTGCGCTCACATTGTAGCCCAAGTGGGCCTTGAACTCACAACGCTCCTCCTACCTCAGCCTCCCGAGTGCTGGGATTAAAGGTGAGCGCCACCACGCCCGGCTCTTGTTGTTTTTTGAGACAGGGTCTCGCTATGTAGCCCAGGTTGGCGTTGAACCCAAGGCAACCCTCCTGCCTCAGCCTCCTGAGTGCTGAGATGACAGGTGGGTGCCACTACGCTAGGCAGAAGTGAAATTTAGATAGCAGAAACAAAAGGTGCGGGAGGGACTTCTAGAGGGACTTGCCAAACAACAGAACAATTCACTCATCCAGTAAATATTTACAAAGCACCTGCTGTGTGCCAGACACACCAGTGCTGAGAGCACAATTACTGAAAACAGCACCATTCCCAGAAATACTTGGGAGAGTTACAGACTCGCCTGCTGGAAGAAGAGTCAGACGAGAGCATGCTCCCCCTTCTGCTTTGCTTCAGGGGTGCTCCCTGGGTAGGAGTAGGTGGGGCGGGCTGGGATTTGCCAGAAGACTAAGGGAGGTGAGCTCTGCGCTCCAGGTCAGGGCGACCAGAGCCCGAGTGGCCAGCAGGACATTAACTGAGTTCACGGTGCTGGTGAGGCTGGGGCCTGGGGCCAGCTAGGGAAGGCACACTTTTAGGTCCTCAGTCCTCTACTCCTGGGCTGTGTCCATGCACAGGTGGTGGGGTTCTTTGCAACGGACACTCCCCCAGTTTAGGGACCCTGGAGGGGACCTCATCTGTCTCTCCAGCCCCTGGCAGCTTGGTCTGTAGACAGTTGGACTTTGTTCTCACCCCCAAGGTTTCCTCAGCACCCCAAGTTCCAGGAGACTGAGGCAGGAGGATCACTGTGAGTTCGAGGCCAACACAGCAGCAACGCAGCAGGACCATATCCTTGTCCTTCTCCTGGGCAGGGAAGGACGGAGAAGCAGGATGTCATTAGGTGAGGCGGAGACCAGTGGTTCCTTCAGAAACACCCCTCCACCTCTCCCCATCTGCTTCTTCCAGCCCCGTAGCTGGGATTTGGGGCGTGAAAGGGGAGGAGCTGACTGGGGTGGGAGACCCTACTGAAATGGATTTGAAGCTGGGTGTGGTGGCCCACACCTTTGATCCCAGCACTCAGGAGGCTGAGGTAGGAGGAGCCTTGTGAGTTCGAGGCTGCCTTGGGCTACAACTCGAGCACAAGGCCGGCCTGAGCTACATAGTGCATGCGACCCTGCCTCAAAAAACCAGGACCTGGAGTTTGGCTGGGTGACTTAAGCACCTGTCTGCCAGGTTCGAGGTTGTGAGTTCAATCCCTGATCCTGCAAAAAAAAAAAAAAAAAAAAAAAAAAAGAAAGAAATGGATTTGAGCTTTCTTTCTTTCTTTTTTTTATATTTATTTATTTATTTTTGCGGCAATAGGGATTGAACTCACAACCTCGTGCCTGCCAAACAGGGGCTTAAGCTACTGAGCAAAACTCCCAGCCCTGTTTTTTTTTTTTTTTTTTTTTTTTGAGATAGGGTCGCACTAGCTCAGGCTGGCCTTACGCTTGCATTGTAGCCCAAGCCGGCCTCGCACTCACAACGCTCCTCCTACCTCAGCCTCCCAAGTGCTGGGATTAAAGGCGTGCGCCACCACACCCAGCTTATTTTTTTTTGAGACAGGATTTCACTATGCAGTCCAGACTGGCCTTGAACTCACTTTGTAGCCCATGCTGGCCTCGAACTTGAAGCAATCCTTTTGCCTCAGCCTCCCAAGTGCTGGGATTACAGATGTAGACCACCACATCCATCTGGGCTTCAGATTCTTCAGAGAAGCGAGTAGATGGGGCGGAGGAGAGCAGGGACCCCAGGCCACCGAAGTAGTCATGGGCCTTCAGGAAAGCAGGGCAGATTAGTGTGCCTATTGGGGTGAGGGGAGAGAAGGGGAGGCAGGGTCCCCAATCTGTGTTGATTGCACAGCCTTATATACACCTTTTGTACCTTCCCCCAACACACACAGTTACAAAATCTCAGGCCGGACTTGGCGATGCATGCTTGTAATCCCAGCACTTGGGAGCCTGAGGCAGGAGGATCCCTGTGAGTTTGAGATCAACCTGGGCTACATAGTGAGAAACCCTGTCTGAAAAAAATAGAGTGAAAGAAAGAAAAAGAAATTCTCAGCCAGGCGTGGTGGCATACACCTGTCATCCTAGCACAAATTTAAGGCCAGCCCAAGCTGCATAGTGAATCCCTGTCTCAAAAAACAAACAATAAGGAAATCCTCACACTGAGAATGTGGCTCAGTGTGTAAAGTTCCTGAGTTTGATCTCCAGCAGAACAGAAGTAAATACACGAATGAATAAGTAAATAAAATCTCCAAGCCTTTCGTCTTAGCAGGATTTCGTGCTCTGTGATCATTCAACTGAGGAAACAGACAAGCGTGAGAACCCCTGGAAGAGATAGCACAAAGTCTTGCCTGGACCTGTAAGAATATTTTAATGTAAATGTTTATTATTATTATTACTATTTTCTGGTACTGGGAATTGAACTCAGGACGTCACACTTGCCGGACAGGTGCTGGGCCACTGAGCCTTATCCCCAACCTTGTAAATGTTTATTATTATTATTAAATTTTGGGGGGGTTTTTTGAGGCAATGCTTCTGCCTCAGCCTCCTGAGTACTGGGATTACAGGAAGGTGCCACCGCACTCAACGATTATTATTATTATTATTTATTTATTTATTTTTTTGCAGCACCAGGGATCGAACTCACAACCTCGCACCTGGCAGACAGGCGCTTAAGCCACTGAACCAAATTCCCAGCCCTGGTTCTTTGAGGCAGGGTTGCACTATGTAGCTCAGGCCGGCCTTGCACTCGAGTTGTAGCCCAAGCCAGCCTCGAACTCACAATGCTCCAGCTAGCTCAGCCTCCCGAGTGCTGGGACTAAAGGTGTGTGCCACCACTCCCGGCTCAATTATTAATTATTGACACAAGTTCTGGTTATGTAGGTCAGGTTGGCCTAGAATTCACTATGTAGCCCAGGCTGGCCTCAAATTTGAGGAGATCCTCCTGCCTCAGCTGGGATTATAGGTGTGGTCCACCATGCAGGATTTTAATGTAAATGTTTGTTGATCTAGGACATGGATATAGTGAAGTGTCATAAGTATGTGACATCAGTAAATTGTAAGTTTAAAACAGGGCCTGGGGTACTTCCCAGGTATGAGGTTCTGGGTTCAGCACCCAATACCAAAACAACAATACCAAAACAGGACCTAGATAAATTTTCACAAAATGAATTCAGATAACCACCACTCAGCTCAAGGAATGGACCATGACCACCCCCCAGAATACCTGTGGTCCCTCTTAGGTTCCTAAATCCCATGAGTACAATGTACCTCCATTCTGATTTCGAAGAATATAGGTTAGGATCTGGGGGTTCTGTAGGGGCCTATTTTTTATCTTTATATAAATGGAATTCAACTCTATGTCCACGCCTTCTACAGTCTGCATGGTTCCCCTTTTTCCTGGGAATGGAAATTCCCAGGTTTTCGGAGGCTGAAGCAGGAGAAGCGCCACAAGTTTAAGGCCAACCTGAACTACATAGTGAGACCCTGTCTCAAAAACTCAAAACCAAAGATAAATAAATAACAAATAAAAAGAGGGATGGAAGCATCAGGAATTCCTGGGACCTCACACTCAAGTGCCCTGAGAGGCCCCTCCAGGAGCATGGGGCATCGGCACCCCCACTCTGCTGCTGGTGCTCTAGACTCCCACATCCCAGACAGGATGAACACTGCGGGACCTTGTGTTCCCGGGGCTCCTATCCAAGCCAGAATCTGGGAACTGCTGGTCCCGGACCACACCCCTCCAAAGGGGCACCAGAGGAAGTCCCCGACCTGGGCGGGGTGGATTAGATGGCGCTTTGAGATCTCAGGATGAAAGGAGTGCCCGGGGCCATTGTCCTTGGCCTCTTGTCCAGCTTCGTGGGAGGAGAGGGAGTACCCTGTCCCTTCAGGCCCTGGGCATGGGGCATCAGCCTATGAGGAGTGGCACAGCCAGGCCCTGGAGAACTCTCCATTCTGGGAAGCTCCTGCCCCTGCCCCGAGAGGCGGGGAGCCCGGGGCTGAGATGGTGAGGTGCAGGGCGTCAGGGGCTCAGGCCTCTGGGGTCTGCCTCCCCGCCCGCCTCCCTCCCGGGCAGCGCCCAGACAGCCCGGCTCTGGTGCCGTGTGTGGTTTTAGGATAAGCTGCCGATGCCACCCAGAGCGCCCTGCTGACAGACAAGGATCTCGCCCGCTTTCAAAGACGCCCTTTCATCTGCTAGGGCTAATTACACCTGCGGAGCGGAGCGGAGAGGGCACCGGAGCCAGCCCCCTCCCCCCGGCCCGCGCCCAAGCCCCCCGCCTCAGGAACCTTCCTTCCTCCCTGCCCCTGTTCCCAAGCCTGGCAGAAGCCTCGGCACCCGCCAATTATGGCTCCTGCAGTGACAAGTGGCCCTGTCCTGGTGGGCTGGATGGTGGGCCTATGTGTGTGTGCGCACGTGTCTGTGGGGGTCAGGGCTGGGACCTGGCGGGCACCCGGATGCCACTGAGATGGACCAGCCAGTAGGCGAAGGCCCAAGAGCACAGCGGTCACAGGTGTGATGGAGATGGTGTCATGGTGGCCCTGGGCTGGTGGCGTGGGCAGGTGTAGGACGGCTCTGGGCTGCTGAACCAATGTGTCCGTGGGTCGCAACTTCCCATCATCTGGAGCCACCATGCTGACCTGTGCCTGTCCACCCAGCCGCGCCAGCTGCCCCAGGGGGGTGGAGCCTGTGAGAGGGGCCAACCGGGGCCCCTGCGCGAGTCTCTGGGAGTCGAGGGCTCCTGGGTCCACGGAGCACCTGCACTCAAGTGCCATGGCGAGGCCATGGTGACACACGATCCGGCCGTCACTGTGGGTGTACGAGGAGCCCAGGGCGTCCGTAGTGTCTGTCAGGGGTGGGTTCCCGATGAGGCAACTGGGGGCGATGATCTCTGAGGGTGTGCGGCTGGGGAAAGGTGCGTGTGCGTGTGTGTGCGTGTGTGTGTGCACATTTGTGTGTGTGTGCGTATTTGCATGTGTGATGGTGGAGTGTCTATGTGGGTGATGACGGCGTGTGACACTGCTGGACAGGGAGACACCTCTGTCATCTATACCCAGGCTGGGAAGGACCGGGCTGTGTTTCAGGACCTGTTGGGCATTTTCAGAAATGCAAGCCGGTCACACTGGCGCACACTGGTCACACCAGCAAATGGCACTTTGCTCTTGCATGAGGTGTGGTTCCAGACTTTGGGCTTCACCGTGAGGCCCTCTCTTGGCCCGTGAATGAAACTTCTACCCAGAGCCAAGGCATCCTGCGGGGTGTCCAGCCACGGTCTGCTGCAGTGCAGGCCCGCTGGGGGCTGCCCTCCCACTGGCAGACGGTTCTGGTGGACCAGAGGGATCCACTCCTCGGTTCCCCCATGTCGCCTTCCCAGCGTCCCCTCCTCTGACCCTGTTCCTCTCTGGCCAAGGCCATGCCTGAGGCCAACCCCCAGGCCACCCCTCTGGGACCTTGAGGGCCTTTCTAGCGTTCCCAGTTCCTGTTAGGCAGCTGGCGTGTGGACCCCCAAGACAGCGCAGTGAGCCAGAGTCTGGTGGCCCCGCTGAGGTCACCGGCCACTGAAGTACGTCAGCAGTGGGCGCGTCTGTGCCGGGTTGGCCGAACAGCCGCCTTTCATCCTTTGTTCTGCCGGCCCGGCCCATCCCCACCGCGAGTTCTCTGCTTCCCAGCGTGGCGTGTCCGCGGAGCAGGAGTCTTCGCCCGGACACGATCCTCCCGGGCCCTGCCCTCTGCTCGCCTCCTCCTCCCCGCCACCACCGGTGGGGTGAGGCCGTTCAGCCTCCCCACTGCCCGGCCTCCACTGGCCACCCGAGGAACTGTGGGGGAACGCGGCAAGTGCTGTGGGGGAGCTGGGCCAGGCAGGGGTGTGGAGGGGAAGGGAGAGAGTGCAGAGTCTGGGGATAGGCAAGGTGACTCCTCGTGTCCCTGCCACCCTCTTCGGGTCCAGCAGTGCATCCGGTCCCCACACAGCTACTGCACCCTGGCCGGAAGCTCGATATCCCGCTGTGGGGAGGCCAGGTGCCCAGCAGACACGTGGACCCATGTCTTGGGCTCCGGCCTCTCCCAAGTGTCCCCAGTCTGAGCCCATCTCTCTCCAAAACTTCTGTGGTTCGGATTATTTTATCAGTGGGAATCTGTGACGTGTATCAGTGACGTTCCTTGTGGGGCGCTGATGGATCTGTCCACTCTCATACATCCGTATCGGGTCTCGATCACTCTCCATCCCTTCCCCTCCCTTCTGAGTCCTCTGAGCACCTGCTCGTGCCATCCTGCCCCATCTGCTGATGCCCACGGTGCCCCCCAACCCTACCTCTCCCAGCTGTGGGCCACATGTCGCTTGCAGGTGCCCTGAGCCACCTGCCTGTCCCCCAGCTGGTCAGGGGCTCTCTAGATGGCTCTGTATTTCCCAAAATGCCTCAAAAATCCACGGAGCCAGGCCTGGAAGAAGCATGACAGCGATTCCCAGACAAAGCGATCGATGACAGACAGGTGCCACAGACTGCAGGATCAAGGGCCCATGTGCCTCCCCAAGCCCTGCCCCCAAAGCGGGGCACAGAAGTCTACAGGGGTGCAGCGGAGTGGGAAGAGGCGGTCTCGCGCCTTCCCCTGGGGGTCTGACAGAGCTTCCTGGAAGAGCATGGCCAAAGTCAGGGCCATGAGGAGGCCAAAGTCTGTCCCGAAAGGGCAGGGAGGAGGCCAGTGCCCGGGGCAGAGTGGTGCCACCTAGCCGCTCTGTCTGCACCCCCACGTACCGAGCAGGAGGGCTGGGTGCCTGGGGCTCACAGGAGCGACCCGCAATCCCCGCAGCCTGAACCCCCAGGCGCCCATCAGCCTGGGTCTGCAGAGAAGCCACGGGGCTCCCATCCTGCCGTGAATGACTTTGCTGAGTGACCTCCGGCATGTCACCTCCGGCATGTCCCGCCACTTCTGTGGCCTCACCTCCCCACCCCTGAGCAGGTGCCAGTGAGGAGGCGGGGCCCAGGGAGAGCGGATGCGCTGACCCCCGAGAGTCCCCCCACCGGTACAGGCAGTCAGGGCTCTGGGGACCTCGAGGACCTTTCCCTGGCCAATGCAGGAGGCTGTGCAGGGGCAGCAGCGCCCATCTGCCTGCTCAGGAAGTCTAACCTCTGGCACCCCCTCCTGCGCCTCCCAGGGGGGCCACCCCAAGAATCCCCCCCAGCCCCATCGTCCTTCCTCGGCTGGCCTAGGCCAGCATGGCAGTAGGCGCGCACCCTCAGAGCAAGAGAGACCAGCCCGGCTCTCTTGATGAGCAATAATTTGTTTTATGACAGAAAAGGAAATTGTCTTCAGTTTCACAAGAGCGAAACGAATTCGTTTGAAGTAGTTTGCCCTGCGGCGAGCAGGCAGGAGAAGGTTTCTCTCCAGAGCCTGCCTTCTCTCTCCTTCTCCCCCTCGCTCCCTCTGCCCTTCTAATTACTGCAGCTTCCAAGCTGTTGGCATGAGTCGGTGCCAGGCTGTCAGATGCCAACTGCCCCAGGAGCTCACCTCTTGGGTGTGGAAGGGGGGATGGAGCCACAGAACAAGGTGGGGTGGCTCTGGGCTCAGCCTCTGCCATGCCCCAAACCTCACCCGGCATCATCAGGAGGGAGAGCAGGTCAGGGCAGAGGGCAGATTGCCAGGGCCCAGAGAGCCCAGGCACTCCAGGGTCTTGGGAGACACAAGCACCCGGATGCTAGGCAGGGGCCTGTGGTGCCCTGGGGGGGCTCTCCTGCTGGACTGTCCACGTGTCCTGGGCAGTCCTTCTTCCGCTCCTGTGACCAGAGTCCTCTGCAAGATGGAGTCCCTGTGCACAACTGGACAAGAGAGGGACCAGAGCCACCTACTGGGGTTGACTCAAGGACATGTTTGGCTGGGCATGGTGGCCCATGCCTGCAGTCCCAGCACTTGGGAGGCTGAGGCAGGAGGTTCACCACAAGTTCAAAACCAGCCTGAGCTACATAGTGAGTTCAAGGCTTGCTGAATAGCAAGACCCTGTCTCAAAACAAAACAAACAAGCGTGTGTTTGGATGGGAGGAAGGCGCTCCCAGATCATCCTTGCTCGGATTCAGTGTGCAGTGGGCTGGGAAATCAGAGGCCCCTCCCCTGCCCACTCTAAAGGCCCTCTTTCCCTGCTCCCTTCCCTCCTTCTACGCATCCTGCCTTCAACTCGCCCCTGCGGTAAACTTACAGAGCCCTAGGCCTCACCCCAGGGCAGAGCAGGCAGCCTGTATGGCTCGCTGGGAGAGGCTCAAAGCCTGGAACATGGGGGCCAGGGGAAGGGGCTCCGCCTAGCGTGTGCTTGGAACCCAGGAGGCACTTAAAAAATACATGTGGGGGCCAGACCTGATGTGCATGCCTGTAATGCCAGAACTCTGGGAGGCTGAGGCAGGAGGATGACAAGTTTGAACCCAGCCTGGACAACTTAGCAATTTAGGGAGAACTTGTCTCAAAATACAAAATTGTAAAAAGAGGAGTAGCTGGGGAGTAGCTCAGTGTGAAGGGCCTGGGGTCAGTCCTCAGTGCTGTGGGGTGGATGAATGAATAAAATAAACAGGGGGAGGGCTGAGAGACTAAAGGTCCTGTTGAATCAGAGGTAACAGCACAGAACTCCAGTGAGTGGGACAGAGTGAATCACCCGCTCTGCTCCTTCCAGGCCTCGCTGCCCGCCCTTCCTCCCCGGAGTCCTCCAGCCCTGGTCCTTGGAGAGCGGGTAAGGGAGCAGCACAGGCAGATGCCAGGCCCCAGGGCTGCCAGGCTGCTGG
Organism: Dasyprocta punctata; assembly: GCA_004363535.1. Classification (NCBI taxonomy): domain Eukaryota; kingdom Metazoa; phylum Chordata; class Mammalia; order Rodentia; family Dasyproctidae; genus Dasyprocta; species Dasyprocta punctata. Next base: position 68,846 of record RJWM01002459.1, read on the forward strand.
CGCGGGGCAACCCCTACAACAACCACCTTCGTGTCTCTGATCCCACACTTCCTGTTTGTCCTGATGGTATCGCCTGCCCTTGAAGCTCACAGGCCCAATCAGGGACAAGGAAAAGGCCCAGAGCTCCAGGGACACAGAGAGGGGACAGGTTGGGGTGCTGGCCCACACGTTTCTAGCTGAGCGTCTGGACACCAGGCAGAGGTCTCAAGTGCGATTTTCTCTCTGGGCACCGGGGCAGAGCCCTGAGGCTGCCCCAGCTGTGGGCTCCTAGCTGTCTCCGGCTTCCCCATCAATGTCACCCCATTCTCTCGGTGTCACTTGGAATTTGTGCCAGGGAAACTTGCAGGAGAGAAGCCATCGTGCTTCCCTGGTCTCTCTCTCTCTCTCTCTCTCCTCATCCTCGACATTCGGGAGTACTTCCTGGTGCCAACTCCTGTACCTTTTCCTGCCTTGGAGGAACCACCAGAACACGGGCCACCCTGTCGCCCAAGTCCTGTCTGTCTCAGGTTCTTGAATCCACTGTGGATGCGCTGAAAGAGGAAAGATCTAGATTCGGGAGTCCCGAGGGGAGCAGCCTCATCCCACCCCCATACACCAGCCCCCCACAGTGTCCACCAGCTCCATGGCTGCCCCGTGGGTGGCAGGACCCGGCAGACTCCAGACAGGTCTCCACCCAGGCCAGAGGGGCAGCCTCTGCCTCCCCCAGAGCCTCAGGTAATAACCCAGGGGCCACGCCAGGCTCGCCAGCACCTGAGCCACCGGCAGCAGATAATGACGGAGAAGAAGCCGGGCAGGCAGAGCCAACCCCTCAATCAGGAAGCAAATTAAAAAGGGGAGGCATCTCCCAGACAGACCACAACAATGAGACCGGCCCCCTCCTGGGGCACTGCCCGCCCTCCCCGCCCAGCCCCTTCTGTCCACCGGGTCCTGATGCCCAGTGCTCCTCTCTAACTGTGCCCCGCCAACACGGGCTCCAGCTGGAGGGGCCTGGCTGACCTGCAGCTGGGTGGTGTCACCCAGCTGGACAGGACCCAGGGCGCGGGGCCTCTTGTGGAAACTCATCCTGACCCTGGAGCCCTGGCAGGCCTTGGGCACGGTATCCAGGTGAAGGAGGAAGGACTAGGGCAGGTTTGGTGCAGGCACTCGAAGCCCATTTTGTAAACCCTGAGTGTCTCTGACAAAAAGGATTCACAGGGAACCCACCAGTTCCAGCCCCCCAAAGGGGTCACCCAGATAATCAGATTGCCCACAGAGCAGCATCAACCCCCTCTGTATTTATTTCAGGACTCTTCAAGCACAAAAGTGTAAAGTGGAGAACAAGAGAAGACTTCACAGAGGAGGGGGACAAATGAGTAGGGTTTCAAAGGATCAATAAGAGTCCATGGGGGCAGAAAAATGGGGAAGAGGATTTCCTACAGGGAAAAACATGAGGTGGGAAAGTTTGTAAATAGTGAAGGCGGAGTAGAAATACCCGGCGGAGTAGAAAGGGAAATGGCTAGAAAGGTAGCCCGAGGCCAGATAGGGAATGCAATTGGAATTCCAGGTCAAAGAGTATGGATTTCCTCCTGTAGGGGATGGTGAGCTAGCAACTGAGGGGTTTGGAGCAGAAGCATGGCATAGTCAGGATCCTTTCATCTTGCAAGAAGAATTCTAACTCCACAGAGGGAGAAAAGGACTCCACTCTTTCTGCTTCTGCTGTTCACCATGGCTGCCACCCTGCCAGCCCTTTCTGCTGGCTCCCACCCAGTATCCCTGATCCTTCTGTCCCAAACCTCCAAGCAGCCTGGCCAGGCAGGAGGCTTCTCCCTCCCTCAGCCAACAACCCAAGCCTGCGTGTCCCAGATACCAGTGCAGGCACACTGGAGGGCGGATGGGAGAGACCTCAGGAGGCTGTGCCCACTCCCCTCATGCCTTTCAGGTGCCAAGGCTCCTGTTAATGCTTCCACTCCCCAGACCTGACCCAGCTTCTAGAAGCTTGGATTCCAGGGAGACTCTTTCCTCCCACTGCTACAGATGGATCAAAGGGGTGCTCTCCCACTGAGTTACATCCCTGCCCTTTATAATTTTTATTTTTTAAATATTTATTTATTTATTTATTCATGTATTTTTGTGGCACCAGCGATCGAACTCACAACCTCGCACCTGCCAGGCAGGTGCTTAAGCCACTGAGCCAAACTCCCGGCCCTGCCCTTTTTTATTTTGAGCAGCGTCTCTCTAGGTCACCCAGGTCAGACTCAAACTTGCAATCACCCTGCCTCAGCCTCTCAAGTAGCTGTCCAAATCATTTCTCTACCGCTGGGCTTAACCAACGCTTCACCGAATCGAGGCGCTGGGGTGAGTGAGGACCAGGACCGTGCGATATGAAGCACATGGCCCTTGCTCGAAGGAACTTCAACTAGCAGAGGAGATAAGCGGAGAACCCACAGGAAGGCCTGAGCCACAGGTGCTGAGGAAATTCCAGGAGCCAGCCAGCGATGCGCTGATAAGAGTGGATTCCTAGAGAAACAGCCCCGGAGCCCGCAGCCAGAGGGGGAGGCGTTGGCTTTCCCGAGGTGCGGAAGGGGCGGCAGAACAGAAGCAGAGGCCAGATGTGCCAGGGAACATCACGTCTGTCTGTCTGTCTGTTTGTCCGGCTGGGCCAGCGGAAGTGAACCCTGTGAAGGAACTGGAGGCCAGGCAGAAGGGCCCAGGGCATCATACTTGGCACTGGAGAGTCGCTGCAGTGGGGTGACAAAGTGGAAGGGCGTTTTAGTTGGTTAATCCGTGGCGGGTTTGCAGGACAGTTGAGGTGGTGGGCACAGGTGTGGCAGGAAGCCAGGTGACAGGTGACACCTGCAAGCAGATGCCCCAGGATTTCCACTTCCACCCAGGGTCCACTTCCACCTCATTCATCCATTCGATCAATCATTCATTCATTCCACAAACACTGATGAAATGCTGAAATACTGAGCACTGGACACCCATTTAGCTGTCTTCATCCCCGTCCCTCTGACTTTAGACCACAGGACCAAAGTAACTGCCCATCTGAGGACCTGGCTACCCAGCCCTCCCCCGCCTCACTTCTGCCCAAGGGGACGATTCACCCGGACAGAGACCCACGCTCTGGGAATGGGGAGGTGGGACAGAGAGCGGCTTGGGCATCGTTTGGGGCCCTTAGGGGTGGGAAAGGGAAGATGACAGCTGGAGCAGGGAGCGGAGAAAGGAAGGATGGGGAAGCCGAGTAGGATGAGGACTGGGGGAGAGGACGGGGACAAATTAGAGCCGGGAAAGGAAGCCGAGTCTTAGCGGCTGGGGAGGGGGAGGGGGAGGGGCCGAGGAACCGGCCCAGGCGCTGGAGCCCAGAGTCTGGGAGTCTGAGCCCCCGGAGACACCTGGACGCTGAGGGGCGCTGGCGGCAACATCAAACCTGAGATCGGAGGCTTGGCGCGAGAGAGCTAGTGTGCGCTAGTGAGTGTGTGCAAGAGTGTGTGTATGCGTGTGTGCATGAGTGTAGGTGGGTGTGCACGCGTGTGCGTGTGTGCAGGCGTGTGAGTGTGAGTGGGGGGAGCTGAGCACACTCGAGAGGGGCTGGGCACTGCCCGGGCTCTGCTGGGTCTGCGGGCTCCCCGGGGCCCCTTCTTCCTCCGGAGACCGGAGCCAGGATCCAGGGTTCGCCCCCCAATCTGCAGCTCCGCGCTGCTCTCTTTGGTGGAGGAGGTGAAAACAGAGGAGAAAAAGGGGGTGGCCCACCCCACCCCGCCCCGCGCCAAGCAGGGGCCTAGTCGCGTTCGCTGCTCTGCCCCCCACAAACCGGCATCCCCTCTACCCATCCGGAGGGCCCAGGTCCAGGCCCAGGGCTGAGTTTTTCCTCCCCCCCACCCCAGCCCCAAGGTCTCCCATCTTCTGCACTGGACCTGCTACCTAAGCATATGGAACCGATTGAAAGAATCTGTATGCTCACCTTATAATTTATGCAAATCAACTCTGTAATTAACTATAATTTGGAGGCATCCTTTGGTATTTGAGACATTTATCCATGAGGAAATGCCCTCGTGATAATGCTCCCGTATTAACATTATTTACTCCACCTGTGTGGTCTCCCCAGCTCCCGCCCCTTCGGGTTTCTGGGCTGAAAGGGGGGGACAGGGAAGCCCCTCCCTGGAGCCAGCCTGGGTCCTGACGCCTGGGTCCCCCCACCCCCCAGCTGGGCTGGCTCTGTCCTCCCCATGTCGCCCAGGACTGAGAGATCCGGACGCTCTGTCTGCCGAGCCCGCTGCCACCCGGCTTGCTGGGCGGCTTCCTGCTGAGCTTTAGTCTGAGGGGCCTCAATGGTCTCCTCTCGGAAATGGGGGGAAAAGGAACCTGTGGGCGCTGCGGGGTAATTACTGCAAAGCTAATGAAGAGGCTGGGAATCCCCAGTCTGGAGCCTGCCCCGGGCGGGGTGGGGAGCGGGGCGCTGGGCCTCGGTAAGAAAGGAGGAGCCCGTGGTGAGAGGTCCCCGGGCCACTGCCCTACGTGGCCGGAATTCCCAGCTTCCGAGCGCTGGGAAACGGGCATCCGGGTTTCACCTGCTCTTCGGGCGCTTTCGCCCCTTTCTGCAGCAGGACCTGCCCGCGCTGGCCACCGTGCCACCCTCCAATGAGGCGACTGCCCCTGAGCGCCTGGGGCCCTCCCTCTCCCCGGCCAGGCCTCCCGCCCCGGGCCCCAGGCGCCCCGCGGTCTCCCCATCCCCAGGGAGGGATCCCAGGCCCCGATGGCGGGCAGTGTGGGTCCCGCGGGGGAACCGAGTCCGGGAAGCCTCTGCAAAGGCGCCGGAGGGCAGAGGGAGGCCGGGTCCACCGCGGGGCCCCGCCAAGCAGCACGGGCTGTGGGCTGGGTGGGTTTCGAACTCCTCTCTTCCCTACCAAGGCCATGGAGAAAACACTCCCGGGCGCCCCCCGGCCAGCGAGGCGGTGTCCCGCAGGCCCGCGCCGCCCCCCGCCGCAGCTGCTCGCGGGCGGAAACCCCCTCTCCTGGCAACCCTGGGAGGCTCCCTCGCACCCCTGCCACTCCCCCGGGACAGCCGGGCCACTGTTTCCTGGATTATCCTAAAAGCTTCCGAGGCCGCGAGGACTTGGCAGCGTCCCCTGCCTGCGTCTTCACCTCCCCCTCGGCTCCGGCTGTCTGTCGCCCCCTTTATAAAAGGCTGGCTCTCCAGTCGCCCCCACTCGCCCTCAGGCCGCTGCCAGCTCCGGCTCCATGGACTGGTAAGAGAGGCGCCCTGTCCCGCCAGGGACCCGCGTGGAGGACCGGGTCTCCACTCCCGAGGGTCAGGGGGGCTGGGCTCCCCTGAACCCGGGCACCCGAGGCGAGGGAGGACTTGGCAGGGTTTGCCTAGCTCAGCACAGTGGTCCCCGGGGGGCCTGGGGGCTGGGCTGCACTGGGGCCCCGAGGTTGGGGGACCGTATTCTGAGACGGAGGAGGGTTGTACCGGGCGCACGCGTATCACACCGGTTCACAAAGAGCAGAAGAGCCAGGCCTGGTGGCACTGGCCTGTCATCCTGCACTCTGGAGGCTGAGGCAGGAGGATCCACATGAGTTCAAAAAGGCCAGCCTGGGCTGCATAGGGAGACCCTGAATCAAAAAAAAATGAACGAACAAACAGAACAAAACACAACAGAACACACCCCTTTATGACAGAGGAGAGTGGATGACACAGGCACCATAGGCACACCAACGTGTCAACACACACACTCACCCAGCCTACACACACACACACACACACACACACACACTCACGGTCCTCACGGGGCTCGGCATCTACACTGCTGAGGGATGGGGTGGATGCTTGTGATCCTTGGACTGATAAAAAGAATTAGTGTCCCACATACTGCTTGGCCCCAGTTAGATCCTCAGCAAGTGTTTGTCGAATGAATAAAGGATAAAAATCCAGAAAACTCTTTGACCCCCATTCTGGGTACTCCACCAGGTTTTCCATAAACACAGGAGGGTGGAATGGAAGAACATGAAGGACCGTGTTGGTGTCCAGGGTCACCAGCTTCCAGTCTTGGAAGTGCAGCCTGGAGGTGGGAGTGGGAGTAGAGAAGAGAGAGTAATTAGGGAGCCAGGAACTGGGAGACTGGAGCTCAGGCCCCTGCAGCAGGACTGAGCTGCCCTGCTTTGGGGTTCAGTTTCCCTACAGTCAATGAGCTGTGATACTGTCCTAGTGCTATATATATATATATATATATATATATATATATATGGTACTGGGGATCGAACTCACAACCTTGCACCTGCCAGGCAGGCACTTAGGCCACTGAGCTAAATCCCCGGCCCTACTTTCTGAGTCAAGGTCTCACTCTGCAGTTCAGGCTGGTCTCAAATTCACAACGATCCTCCTGCCTCAGCCTCCCAAGTGCTGGGATTAAAGGTGTGAGCCACCACGCCTGGCTCCTAGTGCCATTTTTGTAGGACAGTGCAGGCTGGAAGGGGCCACTAGTGTGGACTGTCACTTGTCCCAGCCATGCGTTATTGGATCAGTTTGTCCTTTAGGACCCATGGTGCTGCGTGGCTCGGATCTGGGCATCTCTTTAAGAATCCCGTGCCCTCCATCTTCAGGGTGCAGGGAGCTGGAGCCCCTAGGCCGTGGCTTCTGCCACAGTGAGGCCACGTGGAAAAAAGCAGGCAGAACGTGGGCTGCGGCGTCTGAGATCTGGACTCAGTTTCTTCCTGTCTCTTAACAGCTCTGTAATCTCCGGCAGGTCATTTAGTGTCTTTGATCCCTGGCTTCCTCATCTGTACAATGGGAAGAATAATAATAATTACATTGTTGCATGCTCATGAGAAGGAGCTAGGTCTATGGAAAGTGCCTGGCATGCACACAGTAGGTGCTCAGTTAAGTAACTGCTGCCTGTCACAACCCGGCAGAGGAAGAAAGCTGCTCCTGGCACAAACCGGATCAGTGAGGCTGGAGAAGAGGAGGGCTGGGCAGGGGTGGGGGGTGCTTGCAGGGGAATCTGTCTTTGCAGGAAGGAAGGAGGGGCCAGAAATGGCCCAAATGCTGGGCAGAGCTCAGTTTGCGTGATGGAGTAGTGTTCAGTTGTAGGTAGAGCTAAGAATCCAGACAGTAGTGACTTCGGCAGTCGCGTCCCTATCAGACCACAACCACCACTGTGCAGGGAAATTCTAGCAAGTGGGGAACCCAGAGGGCTGGAAGCAGAGAGAGGAAGCCGAGGGGAGCAAGGGGAGCGTGGGAGAAGGCGGGACTCCCCAGTGCTGAGCGCTTCCAGGGACAACTTGCAGGTTGCCACGAGTCAGAGTAAAGTGGAGTTACAGGGGCGCTAAGGTGAAAGTGGGGTACGGTGTCTGCCCCCATCTTCCCTGTTGCTTTCCAGGAAAAGATGGGTAGCACAGGGAAGACAAAGGCATCCTGGTGCCTATAAAGGTCCCCCGCCTGGAGTTAGAACCTGCGCCAACTTTAGCTTCCAAGAGTCACAGATCGGCTGGGCACCAGCGGGCAGCTGGAGGGGGGAGGATGGGACTGGGGGGGGTCTGCTCAGTTTTAACTCAGGACCCGGAGTCACCCTGGCCAGGTTGGGGGGCACTCTGCTCTAGACCTGGTGGGCGTCCAGTCCTGTTCCAGAGGAAGCAGCTGGGAAGCGCGATGCGAGGATTTGCAAGCAGAGTGGATGGAGATAAACCCACATCGATAAAGAGGTTAACTTAGCCATGGGCATAAAGATTCAGAGCAGTTCTTGGGGTTTTTATTTTTTGTTTGTTTGTTTCTATTTTTGTACCTGAAATCGAACTCAGGACCTCACCCTTGGCAGGCAGGTGCTGTGACGTTGAGCTGTATCCCAGGCCAAGAGCAGTTTCTCATGACTGCCCTGAGGCGCCCCAAGTTTGGGGAAGAAGGAAAGCCCGATGTCAGGATGAGATCCCAAACCCTGATATTGGGGCCGTGCCCCTGATTTACCAGTTCCCACCCTTCACCCAGCAGGAGGCTTCAGGGCACCCTGGTGTGGCAGGGACAGTTCACCAAGTGTGTGGAGAGGGGCTAGAATCTAGGTCTGTGAATTCTAACCCAAAGATCTCTGTGAACGCCCCAGGCAACCCTGGGAACCGATGTATTTAATAATTACAGCAAGGATGTCTGTCTGTCCGTTGCCCTACCCGTAATTCCTGTGAGCCCCAGAAATCCCTCCCAACTCATACCCTGGTTGTCAAGATGAAGGAATCGAACTTTAGAAAAGAGGGAGATTCACAAATCGATCAGATACTGACTCTGGCTAAAAACACATGCAGGGTTTTTTTTGGTGGGGGTGACCACGCAGAGATTGGCTTTCAAATGGTTTATAGAGTTTAAGTTAAAAAGCCCTTTTGAGTCTTCAGTGCGTCCGAAAAAGGGCATGCAGGACAGGTAGACCAGTGTGGGTGAAAGGGGGCTGCGGCGAGATTAAATCAGCCTAAATTCCAGCACGACTCTAGGGAATTCACTGTAAGGTAAAAAGGGAGGAAAAGCCCTGAAAATATAAAAAGCCAGTGCTCAAGCGCACAGGGGAAGCTCACTCCAGCAAGGAAAGAAATACCTAAACTGATCTGAGACCACCTGCGGAAAAAGGGTCACCTCTGGAGGACAGTAAGGGGCCAACACCCAGGAAAGGCCACCATTAGACACAGCTTAACACGCAGGGAATGGGGGGGTGTCTCCCCTGCACCCGCATTCGGGGGATGGGGGACCTCAGCCGATCGGATCTTTGGAGAAGTTTCTAGGTGAGCACCAGGCACGCCTTGGAATTTCACCTCAGTGTTGCTTTGTGCCCGTGCCTCGGTTTTTCCCAAAGAAATCTTGGACCTTTTTTATTTATTTATTTTTATTTTTTATTTTTGGACCTTTTTCTAAAGTGAGATACTCCCACGAGAACCGGAAAGAACTGGCCGCAAGGGCTCCCCAATTCTTTCCAGAAATGTCCCTGCCCAGATCCACGCAGACCCCGACAGCCTCCAGTCTGGCGAGGAACAGCACCGCGGGGACTGAGGGGGCGGCCCTGGGGTTCCGACTAAGGGGAGGTGGAGGGTGAACTCGGAGGGGTCTGGAAGACGCGGTGGGGGACAAGCCTCAGAGGCCCGTGAATGGGGGAAAAATGGGGGCACCTAGAAAGATGAGAGGCCAGAGAAGGGGCACGGAAAGGTTGAAGAGGAAGGGCGGGGAGGGTGTTGCTGGAGAGAAGCGGGCAGGGGACAAATTCCCCACGGCCTGGGCCTGCGAGTGGACCAGACACATTCTTCGTGCTCATCCTGTTTCCTTCTTAACTCCCTAGGTCTGGGGAACTAATGGGCGCCCCAAAAAGTGTGGCTAGGTAGCACCCCAGGACCCACCCCACCCCGCCCCCTCCCAAACTCCGCAACGCGTCCCGGAGCAGACCCAGCTTGCTGGAGGGCAGTTTCCCACCCGACAGGGGCCCCTAGCCCAGCGAGTGGAGGAGACAGGGTCAGGAACAGGGAGGAGCCTCGATTGCCAGTCGCTCCCCCCACCCCGCCCCCTCTTTCCTCGCCAGCCGGGCTGGGGCTCCCGGCGCGCCGAGCCTGCAAGGGTTAAAGGAGGCTGCAGGTGAGGTGGGCGGGGCCGCGGGCCGGGGAAAAAGGAGCGCAGGGCGCGGACGCGGCAGAGCGCGCGGTGAGTCACGGGGAGCTGGCCTCGCTCGCTCGCTCGCTCGCTCGCCCGCCCGCCCTCGCCTCCCGCCGGCTCCCCGCGGCCCCCGGCTCTGCTCGCCGCCCCCTCGCCCCCGGCTCTGCCCCTCGCCGCCCGGCGCGCGACACCGATGAGCGCGGGTCTGTAGCGCGCGCCCGCGGAGCCCGAGCGCAGCCCCAGGTAGGAGCCGGGTCGGGGAGGCCGGGGGCGCGCCGCAGCCTCCTGCCAAGGCGAGAGCGGGGTGGCCCCGAAAGATCTGGGGGGACAAAGAGCCCGGACCCCGGGAAAACCGGGCGGGCGGGACAGACTGGAGACATCGAAGAGGCTAAAGCCGGGGAAATAAGTGACGGGGGCGACCTGAGAATTGGAACTTGGGGGACCGAGAGCGGGGAGGTCCCGAGCGCCCGCGCGGCGGGGATGCAGGGCGGCACGGCACCCCCAGCCGCCTTCCCTGCGCGCCCTGCGTCCTCCTGTCCTGAAACTCGGTAGCAGGCATCGCACCGCACACCTGGGCAACCGGGCTCTCGGTCAGCGAGGCCCCACTGTAGCCTCGGCCGCCCCAGCCGCCCCATCCCCCAGCCCCCGGGGCAGTTCCCAGGCGCCAAAAGCTATTAGGGTCCCAGGCCTCTCCGCGCCCGCCCAGCCCCTTCTGGGCCGCCCCGCCCCGGCCTAAGGCTCCGCTCCCGCTGCTTCACCCTGTTCCTTTCTTGTGGTGAGGCCGCCAGAGCCTGAGTAGGCGCCCCAGCCCTGCTCTGCCGGCCTCTCCCAGACGATCCGCCACCTCCCGGTCCCAGGGGCAGAAGGTGGTTGGATTAGCAGAGCCCTGCTGTGTAGAGGGGAAGACAGTGCCCTAAATCGCTGGCCTCCTCCTTCCAGCCTCGGAGAAAACCCACGGTCCGGTGAAAGGGCCTCCAGGTCTGGGGGAGAGATGGTCAGAAGGGGGGCGGGCTTAAGCCGCAGATCTGTTGAGAAAGGGCCGGGGGTCTTTGGGATCCTGATGGTTTGGGGGCGGAGGGACAGAGCCGGAGTCGGGAGGCCTGGCTCGCGCAGGCTACGCAGTATCTAGTTGCCTACCGAACAATAAAGGGGCATAGTTGACCCAGCCACGGCTCCAAATTCCACCTCTGTTATATTTTCTTTAAAATAAGAGGGTTGGGGAAAAAAATTACAGTAAGAGGGCTGGCCCGGAGCCGTGGTTCTCAAAGCTTGGCTGCATATTAGAATCATCCGGAGAGCCCAAAGAGGTATCCAGGACTGGGGTGCACCTCCTTATGTAATCTCTTTGGGCCATTCCTGCGGTGAGGTTCTGCGCTTCTGGCGTCTCTTGACGCCTTCCTCTTCCCCAGCCGCGACCCCGCATCCCTCAAGGGGGTGGCAGTTGCTTCCTGAGCTCCCCGGCCAGCGCAGCTGTTTCTCTGGGGAATCCGACCCCTCTCGCCGTCCTGTCCGAGTCTCCCCTAGCTTGGAGAAGGGCGCCGGTAGCAGCAGCCCGGGAGTGGCTGGCGTAGTGTGGATGGGGAGAGGGAAGGGGAACTTAGTTTTCTCCAGCCTGGGGATGGAGGCGACTCCCCCAGAAATCGGAACCGCAGCTGCACCCCAGGGAGCTGAATTCCCTGCCCAAGGGACAACGAGGTGCGGGGGGGGGGCAGGCGTGGGAGCTGGTGGGGAGCGTGTGAGAGATGAAATGCTCTTCCTCACGGCAGCGAGGGCACTCTCTCCCCACGCCCGGGCCCTGCTTTGGGCTTTCCGAAGGGTAAGTCACCTTCGCCTTCGGTTTCTAGAAGCGCACCTCCCCTTTCCGTTCGTTTGAAATGAGGCTTACTTTGGCTTGTGCCCTCTCCCCAGCTGGGTCCCGAGTTGAGCTGGGCATGAGGAGGGGTCTGGAACCTTCCCTGGAATGGGCAGCGCCTGGCGCTGGTCTGGCAGCTGGGGTGGGGGTGTTTCTAGCACTGGGACCCAGCCCCTGAGGTTGTCAGCTCGGTGGGAAGGGCACGGTCGCCAGGAGGAGGAAGAAGGGCCATCCCTCGGCCCTGGTGGAAACTCGGATTTGCAACCCCATCCAGCCCTCCCCAGCCCTAGTCCCCGCCCAGAGCCCCGCCCTCTTTTAGCACCTGGGGGCAGGAGGAGCCCTTCGCCAGCTGAGCGACAGGACCCGAGGTGGGACCCGCGCGCGTCAGTTTCTCTCCTCACGTCGCCTCCTCGTTGCCTCCTGCAGGTCCCTCCTGAGGTGCCCCTGACCGTCCCTGCCCCACTGCACCCCGGATCCCGGCAATGCTAACCGCTGTCTGCGGCTCTCTGGGCAGCCAGCACCCGGACGCGCCTCACGCCTCCCCGCCGCGCCTCGACCTGCAGCCGCTCCAGACGTACCAAGGCCACGCGAGCCCGGAGGCCGGGGACTACCCCTCCCCGCTGCCGCCGGCCGAGCTGCAGAGCTTCCCGCTGGGCCCGGAGGGGGACTTCTCCCAGGGCTATGAGCTGCCGGGGGCCTCCTCGCGGGTGACCTGCGAGGACCTGGAAAGCGACAGTCCCTTGACTCCGGGACCCTTTTCCAAGCTCCTGCAGCCGGACATGTCGCACCATTACGAATCGTGGTTCCGGCCGACCCACCCGGGCACGGAGGACGGCTCGTGGTGGGACCTTCATCCGGGAACCAGCTGGATGGACCTCCCCCACACCCAGGGCGCCCTCGCCTCCCCCGGCCATCCGGGGGCGCTCCAGGCAGGCTTGGGGGGCTACGTCGGCGACCACCAGCTTTGCGCACCGCCGCCCCACCCGCACCCGCACCCGCACCCGCACCACCTCCTCCCGGCCGCCGGGGGGCAGCACCTCCTGGGGCCGCCCGACGGAGCCAAGGCTTTGGAGGCGGCCGCGCCCGAGTCCCAAGGGCTGGATGCCAGCCTGGACGCGGCGGCCCGACCCAAAGGCTCCCGGCGATCGGTGCCCCGCAGCTCGGGCCAGACCGTGTGTCGCTGCCCCAACTGCATGGAGGCCGAGCGCCTGGGGGCGCCGTGCGGGCCCGACGGGAGCAAGAAGAAACATTTGCACAACTGCCACATCCCGGGCTGCGGCAAAGCCTACGCCAAGACGTCGCACCTGAAGGCGCACCTGCGCTGGCACAGCGGCGACCGTCCCTTCGTCTGCAACTGGCTGTTCTGCGGCAAGCGCTTCACGCGCTCCGACGAGCTGCAGCGCCACCTGCAGACGCACACGGGTACCAAGAAGTTCCCCTGCGCCGTGTGCAGCCGCGTGTTCATGCGCAGCGACCACCTGGCCAAGCACATGAAGACCCACGAGGGCACCAAGGAGGAGGCGGCCGGGGCGGGCCCGAGCGAGGCCAAGGCCGGGGTCGCGGTGGAGCCACCCGGGGGCAAAGGCAAGCGGGAGGCCGAGGGCAGCGCGGCGCCCTCCAACTGAGCCGCCCCTGGGGGTACCTCCCCGCGGGCTCCATGGGGGCGTCCGGAGAGAGCGCCTGGGGCGTGGCGTCGGCGGGGGTGCGGCTTGAGTAAGGGGAAGGTGGTTATTTATTGAGTGGGGACGGGGGATGGGCGCGAGCGGCGTGGGGTAGCGCTTGAGAACGCGGGGGCGGGGCTGCCAGACCCCTCAGTCCTTCCTGAGGGCCGGAGCTGGGATGGGGCACCCCCCGTCCACGCCTGGGGTGGCGGGGCCGGCGGGAGAGAGGATGGCGCGTCCCCGAGCTGAGTAGGGCCGGTCCGGGGCGCTGGGGCAGCTGTCTGGACACGTCCCCAGCGCCTGGGAACCCCGACTTGAAAGCGCCTACGGAGCCGCCCGGCGTCCTGGCCCCTTTCATCCCCCTCCCCCAGCTCCCGCCCCTAGGGTTTCCGGAGGGAGAGCTGGGCGCCTGGGGGTCCGCTTGCCTGGGTCTCCTTAGGAGGGGTGGCTCTCTGGCTTGGAGGGTTGTGAATGTAGAGTAGAAGTAGGTCTTTTGATGTCACCTCTCTTAATCCTTCCGGATCCTTGTGATGGAGCTCTGTGGGGAGAGGGGACAGCTGTCCAGCCAGAACGATGGGTGCAGGAGAGTTAGATGGGAGGCAGGAGCGGGGTGAGCAGGAGGTCCCTTCTTGAAAAAACAAAAAAACGAGAGAAAGGAGGATTTGACGGAGAAATGGAAAAATGGAAGGAACGAATCTCCTCCTCCATCGACTCTGATTCAGTCCTTAGCTCTTGGCCTTTCAAAGAATCAAATTCACATTTCCCATCCGTGCCCCTAGGTCGGTGTTTAAGGCTCTAGAATTGGTATCGTTCCTTACACTAGGTTCCCATGGTCTACCTTGGGGGAGCGGGTAAGGGAGAAGGTTACTGGGGCCACACGCCGCTGGACCTGGGTCCCAGCAGGGGGTTCCCAGCTGTTCCCAGTCCCCCTGCCCAGCCTCTCCTGCTCCCCCGTGCCTGCCCCCGCCCCAGCTAAGCCGGGGTCTCCAACCAGGCACTTCCGGGTCTCTGCCCCTGCTGTTTATCCGGTACACCCCTTCTGTATGAAGGACTTGTTCCCCGCCCCCCACAAGGGATTCAGGAAGCTGCCCCGTCCCTCCCTGGCCCTTTAGATTCTAGAAATACTTATAGATTCTGATCGCGGGGGGCGGGGTGGGGAGGAGAGAAACCGGGCGGAGGCTGAGCCAGGCAGAGGGGAAAGAAGAGGATCCCGGGGAGGGTCTGGCAGGCCAGGGGACCCTGGAGCTGGGGACATTCCCAGGCCTGGCGCCCAGGCCTCTCGTCCCTCTGACCTTCGGGTCCCCTTGCTCCCCTCTGCACCCAGAGCCCTCTGCAGGGATTAGTTGTGTATTGATTTTTAAGTTATAAGCAAAGGGTATTTTATTTAATATTAGGGCATGTGAGTGTGTGTGAGTGTGTGTGTGTTTCTCTACTGAGCCTGGGGTCTCCTGAGACCCCATCTTGTCCACCCTGTCCAAGGTCTGGAGGCGCTGGAGCCCAGTCCAAGGACCGGGAGCTTGACGGGAAGCAGGGGCTGGAATCAGGGTGGCAAATGTGGTTGTGTACAAAAGGCTCCTCTGTAAAAGGGACAGGGTGGCATTCCCTGTGGGACTCGGGGGTCTGGGGTAGTGTAAGAAGTAAGCTTGCTTTGTGCTCCCTCTTTTTCCCAGCCCCTGCTAATCCAGCCCGAGATCCCCTCCCTGGCAGAGAGGACGGGTAGGGAGGGCACTATGCATGCAGGCCGCCCTCCTGCCCGGCCAGCGGGAGGGGAGAAAGGAGGGCACCGTGGGCGTGGGGTGCCTTCCCCTCCACCCAGCGAAACCAGCCGCCCCCTCACGGTGCCACCTCTGAGGCCTTTCCAGTGACCATTTTAAGGGGAACTCCCAAACAGGGTGTTGGCGGTGGGGGGCCCGGGCATTCTCCCTTCTAGAGGCCCTGCGCCCTCAGGTTTACAGGCAGGGGCTTTGGGTAAGTTTTCTTCTGCTCCCTTCTTTTATAGATCTAGGTTTCTCGGTTGCTTGCCCTTCTAGGCAGCCCCCCCTAGAGGAAAATGTAGGATTTTTGTTCTTTGCTGTGAACCCACTTTGGGGGGGAGGAAGAGGAAGAAACAGTCTGTGTTTTTTATGCAACAATAAAGTCGTGAACAGCGTCGTGGTGTCATTTGTCTTCCAGCTTGTTTTTTTTTTTTTTTTTTTTTTTCCCTTCTGGTTTTGGACTCAGTGCCCCCGGGCAGCCAGGGAGGAGCAGCTCACAGGGCTGCCTGGGGAGGGTGGACACTTGCTTTGATCCTGCAGCCTCTGGGTGGCCTCAGCGCCATCCATTTGGTCCGGTGAGAGCTGGGGTCTGACCCTGCCCCGAGGGACAGCGGAAGGGAGGTTGACAGCCTGGCTGTCCCTCCCCAGTCTTCGTCACCTACAGGGATGAGAAATATCCAGTGTCTTCTTTCCCTTTCTCTGCTTCCCAGCACCTCGGTTTCCTCCCTTGGCAGCAGCAGCCTCGGTGCACGGGGACAGGCGAGTCCCCACTCCCTCTGGCTGTGAGCAACGCGTGGGCGACTGACAGTGATTTCTTCACGCAGGGCGATCCCTATCGGGGGCCAGGCGATGAAAGGCGGCCACGTTATCTGATGGGCTCCTGCCCAGCTGGGAAGCATGAGGGAGAGGGTGCTACCGCACCGCAGCCAGCACCGTCAGGGTTATGCAACCGCGGCGGCGCTAAGACCCACTGCGCCGCCCGGGGTGACACGCAGGGCTCCCCTTCTGCAAGTTTCCCAGGCTGCCCAGTGACCAGCGCGCATGCAGTTGGTGCCTAATTCGTGCCAAGTGACTAACAAACCTCAGGATTCGAACCCCCAAACTAGGAAGGTGGACAGAGGATCTGGTTTGGGCTCCAAAGAAAGGGGATGTAGGTGGTTGTATTCTTTCACCTTCCCTTCCTGGATTTCTTTCTTTCTTTTTTTTTTTAAGTCAAATTTCTTCTCATCCCCTAGGGGGAGTCCTGTTTCCCCCACTCTGTCCGTAACCCAATTTCCCCAATTTCCCCGGCCAGATCCGGCAGGGGGTTACAGCCCGGAGGAGGATGGGGCTGTCTCTCTGTGACCTGCAGCCTGGGGTGCTCCTGCCGGTCACCTCTTTTGTCTGCCTGCGTCTCAGGGAGTGAGACCCCAGGAACCTAATGAGTCCCCTCCTCCTTCCCCATCGCCGCCCCCGCCGCCCCCGGGGACACCAGGGCAGCTGCGGGGCCGGCTGGGCCAGTCTGGGCAGGGCCGGGCCATCCTCCTCCCCTCGCAGCTCCTCCCGCTGACCTGCATTCTTAGCGGGGGCCTTGGTGGGGCTCCGGGATTGCGGCGCTGGCCTGCAATGCTGCCCGGCTGGCCCGGGGAGCCCCTTGGAACCCTCAAACTTGGCGCCCCAGCAGGGTGACCCTGAAGAGGGCGCTAGGGAAAGCTGCACATTTCCCTGGCCCTCGGGGTGACCTCTCTGAGCTTGCTCCTGGTGCGGGAAGTGTGCGGAATCCCCCCAGGGTGGGTGAAAGGCGTTAGCACTGAAAATGTGAGAGAAGGCAGCTCCTTCCCGGCCTGCTGCCGCCCCACAGGGGCAGCCCGGGAAGTGCAGAAGGAGCTGGCACTCCTGTGGGCCACCTCGGGCCACCCCAGCTTGGGGACACTTTGCTGAAACCACAGCCAGTGGCAGCCTAATAACCCCCAACACCTCCCCGACCATGGACCAGCGGCCAAGGTCACGTTCCATTAGTCCCCACGCACTCAGCATCCTTCCAGTGCAGGTTTGGAAAGAATTTCAGTAACCAGCCAGGCATAGTGGCACACATCTGACATCCCAGCACTTGGCAGGAGGCTGAGGCAGGAATATCACGAGTCTGAGGCCATCCTGGGCTACACGGTGAGTTCAAGACCAGCCTAAACCACATAGGGAGACCCTGTGTCAACAAAACAAAACAAACAACAACAACAAAGAAATCTCAGGAACCAAATACCACCCAAAAACTGTTAGAACTAATCAATGAATAAAGTTACAGGACATAAAGTCCATACACAAAGTTCAGTATTTTCTTCCTTTCTTAGAGTCTCACTATATTGCTCAGTGTGGCCACTCTACCTGGGCTCAAGCAATTTCCCACCCAGCCTGTGTCCCAGTAGCTGGGGAGCCACCTCGCCGGGCTCGTCAGCACCATCTCGGTACACTAACAACAAAATATCTAGCAAAGAAATGAAGAAAACAATCTTACAGAGCCAGCCCCCCCAAAAATGCATAGTTATAAATTGTGTTGTTAGATATAAATTTAACCAAGGATGGCCAAGTTCTGTACACCGAAAGCAATAAGATATTGATGAAAAATTGAAGGAGACACACATAGAGTAGAACAATAATCACACTTACAGACTGGAAGAAATCATATCGCTATAATGCCCATGTACCTTAAAGCGATCTAAAAGCTGGGTGTGGTGCACACCTGTCATCCCAGCACTTGGGAGGCTGAGGCAGGAGGATCGTTTTGAGTTTGAGGTCAGCTTGGGCTACATAGTGAGCTCAAGGGCAGCCTGAGCTACATAGTGAGACCCTGTCTCAAAAAAACAAACAAACGAGCAAACAAACAAAAGTGACTTACAGATTCAACCCAAGCCCTGGAAGTCTAGAAGTCAGCTATGTAGCATCTCCCATCCCCCGCTTCTGGAAGGCCACAGGGAGCAGAAGTGTAGTCCATGCATTGATAAAATGCCAACAGGAAGCCGGGCGTGGTGGCACATGCGTTTTAATTCCAGCACTGGGGAGGCTGAGGTAGGAGAAGAGTTGTGAGTTCGAGGCCGGCTTGAGCTACAATGCAAGTGCAAGGCTGGCCTGAGCTACATAGTGCGACCCTGCCTCAAAAAAACTAGGGTCAGGAGTTTGGCTCAGTGGCTTAAGCGCCTGTCTGGCAGGCAAGAGGTTGTGAGTTTGATCCCCGGTGAAAAAATTGCCAGCAGGAAAGCTGAATATTTGGGGTCAAAATCCAACACTGTGTGTCCCCCTCGGCCAGGACTTCTCCTTTGCCCTTTGAGTCTCACTGCATGTAAAGGCACCAAATCTGGACTTGAAATTCCTAAATTTCAATGCTGTCTTCCTGCAGGCTTGAACGCAATGCGGGTGGTAAAAGGACTTCGGGATGGGATGGGTTTTGTGCATCCGTGTGCTTTTGCCTTTTAAATGCGTTAAGTTACGCTTTCTGGTTTGTGACCAGCATGGAGACTGTGTCTTTGGAATTCAGGACAGAACCCAAAGAGCTGGGGTTCTTAATCTTCCGATGCCCCAGCAATCCCTGCTGTCTTGCAAATCCCCCTTATGACGCAGGCTCCAGTTGCCTGTTGCCCCATCGGATGAGTCTATGGATTTGTCCCAGCTTTTATCAGGCCTGAAAAAATGAGCCAGCCAGGAGACACAAGGACAGGGAGCGAGGATTTGGAAAGCTGTTGATTTCCAAGAAGTGGTGCTAGCGCGCTCTGGTGGCAACTGGCGGAACGGCAGGTGTTCTGCCCCGGCTCCGCCCCTGGGGCCAAAGGCGCTTCCTGGTCACCTGGGAGCCTCTGTCCAATGGGGCAAACCTGACCTGAGACCGAGAAGGTGGCGCCCGGGCCCGAACCTGGGGCGGTCTTGGAGACAGGAAGGGTGAAGGACACACGGTACTGGGAACGCGAAAAGGGGCGGACGGACGAGGGGCCGTTCTCTGGGCATGCGCAGGAGCGTGGGCTCGGACCGCGTTGAGAGCACGGGACAGAAGCGTGAGAGGTGGCCCGGGGTCGGGGGCACGGTCCTCTGTCTACGTCTCTGCAGATGGCGTCGATGAGCCCTGACACCCCTTGTTCCTGCGACTGCTTTGTCTCTCTGCCCCCGGCCTCTGCCATCCCAGCGGTGATCTTTGCCAAGAACTCAGACCGCCCCCGGGACGAGGTGCAGGAGGTGGTGTTCGTGCCCGCGGGCACGCACGCCCCGGGGAGCCGGCTGCAGGTGGGCGCTGGGAGGTGCGGCAGGCAGGGATTCTCCTGAGACCCCCTTCCTCTGCTCGCAGCCCCCGACAGCTCCCCGCTGGGGAGAAGAGTATGAGTTTCCGGTCTTCTAACCTGAGGCTGGAGCCTAGCCTTTAGCCTCTGTGGTCCCGGTTTCCTTGTCTGTAAAATGGGACGAAGACCTCCAGGGGAACGTGAGCGGCCGGGGGCAGGCCTGGAGTAAGCGCTCCCTCTCTCAGTGATCTTGCCCTTTCTCTCCAGTGCACCTACATCGAGGTGGACCAGGTGCCCGAGACTTACGCTGTGGTTCTGAGTCGCCCCTCTTGGCTGTGGGGTGCTGAGATGGGCGCCAACGAGCACGGGGTCTGCATTGGCAATGAAGCCGTGTGGACCAAGGAACCAGTCCGGGATGGGGAGGCCCTGCTGGGCATGGACCTACTCAGGTTCGACCTCCCTCCCGTCTCCCCTGCTGTGCTGTCCCAGGTCCACTTTCTTCTGGCCTCCTCCCTGACTGACCTGGTCCTTGTGCCTGGCCACAGAGGCTGCCCAGCCCCTCCTCCCTCCCAGCACTGTCTCCAGGGGCTGATAAAGATGGGCTGGCGGCACTTGTTTGTTAATGACCTTGAATTTGCAGCGATCCTCCCGCCTCAGCCTCCTGAGTGCTGGGATGACAGGTGTGCGCCACTATGCCCAACTTGTGAACTGTTTTTCAGTCAAAATCTCCTGTAGAGTC
Organism: Dasyprocta punctata; assembly: GCA_004363535.1. Taxonomy (NCBI): domain Eukaryota; kingdom Metazoa; phylum Chordata; class Mammalia; order Rodentia; family Dasyproctidae; genus Dasyprocta; species Dasyprocta punctata. The sequence goes on from RJWM01002459.1 coordinate 88,679, forward strand.
CCAATTCATTAAAAGTGATAATGGAGGCAGGGGCTCAGGGCATTTCCGTCCAGAGGACACTTCTGTCCCTGCAGCTGGATTTGTGCCTTTCCCTGGGACCCTCCAAGCACAGCTCTGAAACCACTGGCCTCCCAGTGTCCAGTGCGGTCTATGCGGCAGATCGGCTGTGTGACTTGGGCTTGTTGCCAGGCCTCTCCAGGCCCCTTCTGTCCAGCGGAGCTTCTGCCACCTGTGCCGACAGCGCCTCCGGCCCTCTGCTGTCCCTCTTTGCCAGGCTGGCGTTGGAGCGGAGCAGCACCGCCCAGGACGCCTTGCTGGTGATCACAGGCCTGCTGGAGCGCTATGGGCAGGGGGGCAGCTGCCGGGAGGACCCGGCGCCATTCTGCTACCACAACACCTTCCTGCTGGCTGACCGGACGGAGGCGTGGGTGCTGGAGACGGCAGGGAGGCTGTGGGCAGCTCAGAGGATCCAGGGTGAGGGACCTGGAGATGCACCCCCTCTGCCAGTCTCAGGAGGTGGGAGAGCTGGGGTGCAGGGCAGGGGGCCCATCCCAGTGGGAAATGAGCCCACTTAGGAAATCTCTTCGCTCTTTGGGCTGCCACCTCCTCCGGGAAGTCCTCCTGGGCTTCCCTGGGTGGTGAGCTCCCTTTCTATGCAAGAAGCAGGCGCCCAGCCCAGCTGGCACAGAGCAGGTGCTCCATGGTAAAAGAAGGGCTCCCCTCCACAGCGGGCGCCCGGAACCTCTCCAACCAGCTGAGCATCGGCGCGGACATCTCGGCCGAACACCCAGAGCTTCGGAGCCACGCCCGGGCCCAGGGCTGGTGGGACGGACAGGGCTCCTTTGACTTCGCCCAGGTCTTCTCGCTGTCCCAGCAGCCAGTGCGCATGGAGGCGGCCAAGGCGCGCTTCCGGGCGGGGCGCGAGCTGCTGCAGCAACGGCAAGGTCAGTGGGGTTGGAGAGGGCAGGACTGTGGGCCGCCAGGCCTGGCTCGCCGGGCCTCACCCTGTCTTCCTCCGCAGGGAACATCACGGCAGAGGCGATGATGGACATTCTCAGGGACAAGGAGAGCGGCATCTGCATGGACTCTGGGGGCTTCCGCACCACGGCCAGCATGGTGTCCGTTCTGCCCCAGGATCCCACACAGCCCTGTGTCCACTTCCTCACCGCCACCCCAGACCCGTCCAGGTGGGACAAGTGAGGGAGCGGGACTGGGGGACAGCGTAGCAGGCAGGGGCGACGACGGGATGCGATCTTCCTCGGTCCCTCCATCCCTGTCCCCTTAGGTCGGTGTTCAAACCTTTCATCTTCGGGGTGGGGGCGGCCCAGGCCACCCAGGTACTGTCCCCCACTTTTGGAGCCCAGGATCCTGTTCGGATCCTGCCCCGATTCCAGACTCAGGTGGACCGCAGACACGCGCTCTACCGGGGACACCAGGCGGCCCTGGGGCGGATGGAAACTGAGCAGGTAACTCTGGGGGCCACACACCTGGGGCCTGGCACCCTGGAACCACGAGGGGCTGGGAGTGGCAGCGTCTGGGTTCCCGACTGTCCTGCTCGTGCAGGAGGGGACACATCCGCCCCACCCCTTTCACTCTCTCAGCAGCTCCGGCAGAAGCAGCGAGACCTGGAGCGGGAGGGCCTGGAGGTCCTGCGGGGGCTGCTGGCTGCCGGCGAGGGGACTCCACGGCCCCCACAGCTGGGCAGCCTTTTCCAGGCCTTCGTGGAGAGAGAGTGCCAGGCCTACGCTTAGCACACAGCACCCGGCTTGGGCTGCACGTAGTAACCTGCACCGGCCCCCAAGCCACTGTGAGGAGAGCCCTGCAAGCTCTTGCAGCCTTTGTCCCAATAAATGTGATTTATTTTCTGGTTCAGTGAACTGGATCCCAGGCCCCATGGGGGTGACAGACCAAGCAGGAGCAAAGGGCAGCCCCGCGCTGGTTGCAGGCACAAAGGTCGTGATGGGTATGAGGAAGGGGCCTCAGTGTCCCTGTCTGTGTGTGCATGCATGTGCCCAGGTGTGCTTTGATCAAAGACCCCCACCTCACTGGGTGTGGTGGCGCATATCTTTATTTATTTATTTATTTTTTGCGGCACCGGGGATTAAATTTACAATCTCGTGCCTGTCAGACAGGCACTGAGCCAAACTCCCAGCCCTAGTTTTTTGAGGCAGGGTCGCACTGTGTAGCTCAGGCCAGCCTTGCGCTCACGTTGTAGCCCAAGCCGGCCTCGAACTCACGACTCTCCTCCTACCTCAACCTCCCGAGTGCTGGGATTAAAGGTGTGCGCCACCACGCCTGGCGGCACACGTCTTTAATCCCACCACTTGGAAGGCTGAGGTTGGTGGAGCATTGTGAGTTCGAGGCCAGCTTGGGCTACGAGGTGAATAAGGCCGGCCTGAACTACATATATAGTATGACCCTGCCTCGAAAAGAATTAGGGCCAGGAGTTTAGCTCAGTGGCTTACGCGCCTGCTTGGCAGGCACAAGGTTGTGAGTTCAATCCCCGGTACCAACAACAAAAAAAAAGACTCCCACCTCACACAGTGACCAGCTACTGTTTAGGGACAATCAGGACACAAAGTTTGGTCCTTGGCTTACACTGTGTCTGCTTCCTGGTTCTGAGACTGGTTATTTCCCTTGAGATGCCCAGATGACACAATAGGCATTGGGGGCCTAGCGACGCTTTATTGAGGAGGGGCTCTGGGCACAGGACAGGGGTGTGGGGAGCAGGGAAGTCATGGGCAGAGGCTGGGCCTCACTTCTTGGCTCTCTTGGTTGTGGTTTTGGTTGTGCTAGGGGCCCTGACTTCAGAGGTCACAGGGGCTGGGATGGCTTGGGTCCCCTTCCTGACCTGGACAGAGCTCTTCTGGCCCCTGGGGGCCAGCGCGCTGGATTTGGTGGCAGGAGAAGAGGCCTGGGGTAAGGAGGCTGGGCGTGGCTCCCCGCCTTGCTCCAGAGTGACAGGAGGGCTGCTGTCCCCGGCCGTGGTGGCAGGGGACAGCTCGGTGATGCCGGGCTGCATCTCCATCCGCAGAAGGTGCTCGGTCAGGGCCTCCTGCTGGCGGCGTGCCTGGTGCCCGCTCATCTCCTGCAACAGCTCCTTGAAGAAGCCTGGGGGGCCAGGGTGGCAGGCGGCTCAGGGAGGTCTGGCTGACCTCCTGTCGTCATCCCCGGAGGGCTAGAGCCCGTGGCTGGAGAGGGCTGGGTCCCCTGGCTGCCCAGGGCCACTGTCTGCCTGTCACTTGTGCCTGAGGCTGCCTGGGGCTCGTCATCACTCCCCAGACCCCATTGCCATGGTCCCCAGTCCCACAGAGCAGGGGAGGCGTTGGGGAGGCTGCCGCTTTGGAAAACTGGTCACCTCGCTCTGAGCAGAAGGGCCCACTCAGCTCCGGGAAGTGGTCCTCATCCCCCGAGGCCTCATCCTCTTCCTCTGAGGTCCAGCGCTCGGTCACAGGCTGCCTGTCCAGGTCCAGGAGCAGCGGCAGTGCCGCTGTCACCGTCTCCCTGCGGTGGAAAGGGCAGAGGCTGCCGTGGAGGGAGTTGTAGCAGGGAACGTGGGAGGACACGCGGGGTGGACGCCGCCACAGCACTGCAGCCGGAGGGCCGTGGCTCTCGGGTGAGGAGTGGGGCCTGGGCTCGGTCAGAGAGCCAATGGCTGGCTGTGTAGTGTGCAGGGTATGGAAAGGAAGGGCCCACAGAGCTGGGCGTGGTGGCACACGCCTTTAATCCCAGCACTCGGGAGGCTGAGGTAGGCAGAGCGTTGTGAGTTCGAGGCCGGCTTGGGCTACAACTCCAGTGCAAGGCCGGCCCAAGCTACATAGTATGACCCTGCCTCAAAAAACTAGGGCCGGGAGTTTGGCTCAGTGGTTTAAGCACCTGTCTGGCAGGTGCGAGGTTGTGAGTTTGATCCCTGGTGCCACAAAAAAAAAAAAAAAAAAAAAAAAGGGTCCATGGGTGGTGCTGGGTTTGCGGGCTCAGGGAGCCACCCAGCACCCTTTTTTGTTTGTTTGTTTGTTTGTTTTTTGTTTTTTGTTTTTTGAGGCAGGGTCTTGCTATATAGAGGCAGGCCTTGAATTTACTATGGAGCCTGGGCTGTCCTCAAATTCACAGCAACTCTCCTGACTCAGCCTCCTAAGTGCTGGGATGACAGATATGCGCCACCACACCTGGCGTTAGTCAGCACCTCCCGCCCACCCTTGGTCCTTCCTTACCTGTACCCCTTCCGGGTGGTGCATTTGTTTCCAATGAGGTTGAGGATGAGAAGGCTCTGGGGGAGCTCACCTGAACACACAGGAGAGAGGCGGTGGGGCGCCACGCCCACTTTCACACATTGCCCATCCTCCCCATTCGAAGTGAGCACAAGCAGGGTGTGGGAGACACCAGCAGAGGGAGACAAGCGGAGAGGACCACCCCCTGCCCCGCCCTGGGACATCGTCTGAGAGCCAAGGTGATCGGTGCCCCTACCCAGTGTGAGTGAATCTATCAGGTTCTCAGAAAGGTCCAGAAACTGGAGGTGTGGGAGGGTGAGGAGGTTTTCCACCTGCTTGATGCGGTTTCCTGCCAGGGACAGGAAGCTGCAGGGGAAAGAAGGGGACGGAGATGGAGCTGGACACAGGACAGCTGGCAGGGAGGGAGGAGGGCACCAGGCACCGGGGTGACATGTGGGAACCCTGCATCTCGAGGCGGGAAAGCAGAGCAGGCACGGGTGGATCTCTGGGGCACGGCCCAAATCCCACCTACCGCAAGGACGGGATGCAGGCCAGGTTCTGGATCCGCTGGATCTTGTTCTGCAAGAAGAACCCGGGGCAGGGAAGCCAAGCCAAGGTCAGCTGGTGGGGACGCTGCAGGGGACAGAGTCCCAAGACCACATCCACTGATCTTATGGTGATGGTGTACTTTGGGGGTGACCGCCCACCCCGACTGCAGTGACTCGTCATTAGCTTGGGGAAGACAAGTGCCTTTCTCCAGGTGAGTGGATAAAGGTATAAACTTGGGGCTAGCTAAACTGACCCCACAACCAAAGAGGGACCTGGGAGTCAGAGGAAGAAACTAGGGACCACTAGGTGGCTTTCTTACCCAGAGGGAACATATATCTGATTTGTAAAATTTCTCTGGGAGCCGGATGTGGTGCTGCATGCCTGTATCCCAGCACTTGGGAGGCTGAGGCAGGAGGGTCACCATGAGTTTGAGGCCAACCTGGGCTCCAAAGTGAGGTCAAGGCCAGCCTGAACTACATAGTAAGATCCTGTCTCTCTCTGTCTCTCTGTCTTTCTCTCTCTCTCTCTCCGCCCCCCCCCCCTATATATATATTCTGTGGGAAAGTCTAAGGGATCTGGGGAAGGCTGAAGATCATCCAGCTACCGCCACCAAATAGCCTTCAAGATTCTGAAGGCTGCAGTCTTCCTCTTCTTCAAAATAGAAAAAGGGCTTGAGCTGTGCAACATGAAAAGTTTAGGGCAGACACCAAGAATTTCTAGAACAAGAGAAGTGTCCAACTAAAGAACCATCATTCAATAGTGTTTTCAGAGTCACTCTTTTTTTCAATACTGGGGACTAAACAAGGGTCTCTGAACTAAAGCTATACCCCCAGTCCTTTTTATCTTTGAGACATGATCTAACTAAATTGCTAAATTGTCAAGGCTGGGTTGAATTTAGAATCCTCCTGCCTCAGTTTCCCAGAATGCTTGGATTACATGTGTACCCCACCATGTATGATTCATCTGGGAGTGGTTTAAATGCCTGCCTGAACTCAAAGAGAAGGCAAGAAATGCCAGTCTGGGTGCTTTCAGATTAGACAGACTTGTAGAAGAAGGGCAAGGGGCACGAAGTTACCTTTTTTTTTTTTCTTTGGTACTGGGGATTGAACTCACAACCTTGTGCCTGCCAAGCAGGCACTTATGCCACTGAGCTACATCCATGGCACAAAGTTACCTCTTGCAGGTAGAGGCTGTGAATATTCTGGAGGCCCTCTAGGTTCCTGATCGTGGTAATCCCCTCCCGGTCCAGCCGCACAGTCTGCAGATCAGCAAGGGTGTAAAACCTGGAAGGAGAGTTGGCAGTGCGCTGTGTGATAGAGCTCACTTCTGTGGCCTCTTCACCAAGTAAACGGAAGGGAGGTGGGGTTCAAGGAGGAATAGACGGTTGAATTGATTAGACATCAGGAACAGTTTCTGGACCCATAAAGTGGGTCTGGGTCATGAAAACTGCTTGCTGTGGAGACAAGGATCTTTGTTAGTGGGCAGGATTGGGGCTAGAGGGGTGGAAGCCCCCTGGGAAACTGAGAGGGGTGTGGTAGCTCATGGTTCCTAAAGAGATTCAGAGACAAGAGAAGCCTTCCTCAGGCCAGCTTGCTGGTGGAGGCAGAGGTGAGACCATGCATGCAGGAAGAGCCTTCTTCATCTTCCTTTAGAGTGGTCCGTGGGGGGACCAGCACGTGTCCCACGCACTTCTTAATTCCACAACATTTACCGACTGCCTACAAATGACAGAGTCCCTGCTCATCGCTGTGAGGGAAGCAGGCCAAACACCTATGACAAAGGGGTGACAGAGGCAGGTACAAAGAGCTAGTGAAGTCATGGGGGATTTAGTCCAGCATGGAGGGCTCAGAACCGCTTCCAAGAGGAAGTGATAGATGAATAGGAGTTAATGACAAAGATGGGAGGGTGACAGCGGAGAGCCATTTCAAGCAGAGTGAATGATACGTGTACATGCTAATCCAATCTTTCTCAAACTTTATTTATTGATTTTTTTGGTACTGGGAATGAACTCAGGACCTTGTGCTTGCCAAACAGGTGCTCTGCCACTGAGCTATATCCCTGGTCTCTCAAACTGTATTTCTTCTTTTTTGGTAGTCATTTATTTTTTTGATAGAGGGTTTTACTATTTAGTTCAGGCTTTTTTTTTTTTTTTTGTACAGGGAATTGAACTCATGACCTTGAGCTTGCCAGGCAGGCACTGTGCTGCTAAGCTCTATCCCTGGCCGTCCAGGCTGGTCGTGAACTCACTATGTAGCTCAGACTGTCTCAAACTTGCAGGGATCCTCCTGCCTCAGGTTCCCAAGGGCTGGGATGACAGGCATGAGCCACCATGCCCAGCTTCAGAAGGATTTTTATTTTTCTTTTTATTTATTTATTATTTAATTTATTTTTGGGGGGATATCAGGGATCGAACTCACAATCTCGCACCTGGCAGGCAGGCACTTACGCCACTGAGCTAAATCCCCGGCCAAAAGGTTTTTTAAATTTATTATTTATTTAATTTTATTTATTTACTTTTTTTGCGGCACCGGGGATTGAACTCACAACCTCACGCCTGTCAGACAGGCACTTAAGTCACTGAGCCAAACTCCCGGCCCTGGTTTTTTGAGGCAGGGTCGCACTGTGTAGCTCAGTCCGGCCTTGTGCTCGCGTGTAGCCCAAGCCGGCCTCGAACTCACAACGCTCCTCCTATCTCAGCCTCCCGAGTACTGGGATTAAAGGCGTGCACCACCACGCCCAGCTCAGAAGGATTTTTAAAGAGGGGACTCAGCTGGCATTATCATTGATTGGAGTGTGGGGCAAGGAAAGAGAAAGGCAGCAATGATTGGACAGATCGGTGCAGGGAAGGGAAATGGTCGCCCCTGCCTTCCCCCACCCACTCACATCTTCTCAGACAGATCCTCATCTTCATCGAAAGTCAGGTTGCGCTTAATGATCAGGGCTTCTGTGATGCAGACACCTTCCTCTGGGCTCTGGGCAAGCTTATCTGTGAAACGACGGTTCTAATTGTCATCCCTTCACTTCTGGAGGCCCAAACCTACTGCTGATCCTACGGTTAACTCTACTGTGATGTTCTACCACTAAACCCACCTCCCTACTCACCTCCAGACATCGTCTAAAACAAACAGCTGCTGGCCTGAGGCAGATGACAAGAATTTTGACGGCCCTTAGGAATGACTTAACCCTGGACGATGGAGGAGAAAGAAGCTCACCCCTGGGAAACAAAGAAGAGGGGTTGATTCACGGTTACTTGGTAAGGGTAAGTTTGAAGATAGACGTAAATAAGGATGGAGGGGCTGGAATTTGCGGGATGTGGAGGGGCTTCACTGGCAGCAAGAAGAAGTTGTGGGCGGGAGGGGCGAAGAAAGAGCGATTCCTAGGAGAACATACTCGTTGCTAGGAAACTGGACGCCAGGTTGGGCGGGGATAGAGGGAGGTTGGCTCAATGGGTCGGACTCTGCGCATGCGGAATATGGCTTCATCAGGCGGATCCGCCTACTACTTCCGGTTCGCTTCCCCACAATCCTTAGCTACTTCCGGCTCCATTCGGCTTCCGTCTGTTCTTCCGGTGGCGATGGCCGCGGCTGTGGCTGGTGTGCTGCGGGGGGTTCTCCTGCCCCAGGCGGGTAAGGAGTAACCCACGACCTCGCTGCGCATCTGGCCAGCGCTCCCTGGTCCTCGGTATCCCCTCCCCTACTTCTGATCCTTCCCGTAATTTCTGACCCCGGATCCGGGGTGAGCTCTAACACCAGCTAGATCGCTGGTCTTCTGCCACCCACTTCTCGGTGACTCTAGACTGGTAATCACAGCAACGATGTCACCGCCAACAGCATTTTATGTGGCCTACGTTCCAGTCCTCCGGCCCTGGGTTTCTGTAATGCACCGCGCAGCACTTGCCGCAGACCCCTTTTCTTTGCTTGAACCGTGCCTCGCGTGCAGTTTTTGCTCTGGCTTCATAAAGCCTCCGCCTGAACGCATCCTCCTCAGGCCTTTCCTCTCCACCCTTTGTGATACAGGTTCAGTCTTTCTTGTATTGGTCACCCCATAGTCCCATCACAATCTGTAATTTTGCATTTTGTTTATTCGCTTGTCTGAGATTTTAACGTCCCTAAGGGCAGAGCCATGTTCCTTCCGCATAGCCAGCAGGTGGCACGGTGGCTGATGTTCGTAGGCACGCAGTGGATTTGTTCAGTGAATTTGAGTCCTGACTGTGGACCAGGAATTATTATTATTATTATTTGCGGCACCGGGGATCGAACTCACAACCTTGCACCTGTCAGGGCAGGCGCTTAAGCCCCTGAGCCAAACTCCCAGTCGTAGTTGTTTTTTTTTGCGGCACCGGGGATCGAACTCACAGCCTCGCACCTGCCAGACAGGCGCTTAAGCTGCTGAGCCAAACTCCCGGCCCTGGTTTTATTGAGGCAGGGTCGCACTATGTAGCTCAGGCCGGCCTTGCGCTCACGTTGTGGCCCAAGCTGGCCTCGAACTCACAACGCTCCGCCTACCTCAGCCTCCCGAGTGCTGGGATTAAAGGCGTGCGCCACCACGCCCGGCTCCAGTCCTAGTTTTTTGAGGCAGGTCGCACTATGTAGCTCAGGCCAACCTTGCACTCACGTTGTAGCCCAAGTTGGCCTCCAACTCACAACGCTCCTCCTACCTCAGCCTCCCGAGTGCTGGGATTAAAGGTGTGCGCCACCACGCCCGGCTATTGGACCAGGAATTATGATAAATCTTTTATGTGTATTGCCTCATTTAAACTTTAAAGCGCCCTATAGGGAAGGCATTATTCCTGCTTCATACGAGGAAACTGAACTTTTGCCCAGTTGAATCACTGGGCCAGGTCACAGTAAATGACAGGAGGCAGGTTATAACCCAGTTGCATCTGATTTCAAAGGTGCTCTTTTTTTTTAGACAGGGTGTTGCTGTGTGGTCCAGGCTGGTCCTGAACTTACCATGTATCCCAGGCTGGCCTCGAATTCTTTCAGTCTCTTGGCACTGGGGTTGTAGGCATGAGTTACCACACCTGGCTCCAAAGCTCTTCTTAATATTTAGGTTTTTGTGGCAAATGGCAACGAAACCTCTTGTCCCAGCAAATCTGTGCTGTCTGACCTTTTAGCTGACCCTTTTCCTGAGGTCCCATCTCAGCATTGGGAAGGGTTGAAAGAGAGAAGTTCCAATCTCAACCCTTGGGTGTTTCCTTGTTTTTGTGGGGTACTGGCAGGTGCTTGTCCCCAAGAAGGAAGGAGGGGAGAGAAACTTGGGAGAGCTTTGAAGAAGGTGTCAGTTTTTCCCTTCTTCAGATCACAGAGCAGTGGTTAGGGTGTCACAGGCATCAGCATCACCCAGAGAGCTTTTTTTTTTTTTTTTTTTTATTCTTGAGACAGGGTCTTGCTGTGCAGTTCAGGCTGACCTTGAGCTCACTTTGTAGCCCAGGCTGGTCTCTAACTCCCAACAATCCTCTTGCCTCAGCCTCCCAAGTGCTGGGATTACAGGTGTGCACCACTACACCTGGCTTACCAAGAGGGGTTTTTAAAGCACTGTTCATTGGACCTGCTCCAGGGTTTCTGAGTCAGTAGATCTAGAACAGGCACGAGAATTGGTCCTTCTCACAGGTGCCTGGATGCTGCTGCTATTTTTGGCTGGGTGGAGCTAGAGTATACTTCAAGAACCACTGTCTTACCAGTGATTGCCATATACTGGCAGGGCTGGTCACTGTGTGATTTCATTTTTTTTTTTTTTTTTTGTAATTGCAGTAATGGGGATGGAGCCCAGGGCTTTGGACATGTAATATTTACTATTTGACCATTTAAGAAGAGGTTTGCTCAGCCTCACTGGGCCTTGTGTCATGTGTTCAAAATACTTTTTCCTCCTTTGTTCTTATTTTGTGTCCTGTTGCATCTAAAGAAGAGCTGAGAGCCAGGCATGGTATCACACTCCTGTAATCCAACACTCTATGAGGCTGAGGCAGGAAGGTCACAAGATCGAGCTCACCCTGGGCACGTTATTGAGACCCTGGCTCAGAAAAGGGACAGGGATGCAGCTTAGTGTGCAGGCCCTGAGTTCAGTCTCCTGTACTGAACAAAAAACAGTGGAGCAACGGGGGCCTTAAGGGACCAAGCAGCTAACCTCAGGGCGCTTACTAAAAAGCAAAAGTAGCCAGGCATGATGGTGCATGCCTGTAATCTTAGCACGTAGGAGGCTGAGGCAGGAAGATTGCCACAAGTTCAAGACCAGCCTGAGCTACTCAGTGAGACCCTGTCTCAAAATGACCAAAAGAAATAAAATATAATAAAACAAAATGTAAACAAGGGCTCACAGAAGGCTGCCTCTCACCATCACCATCACCCCCCCACCCCCAGGCCGGCTGCCCACCCTCCAGAGTGTGCGCCACGGCTCCAAGGCAGTGACCCGCCACTGGCGCGTGATGCACCACCAGCGGCAGAAGCTGATGGCTGTGACCGAGTATATTCCACCCCGGCCAGCCGTGAACCCGCGATGCCTGCCGCCTCCCCCAGAGCCCCCCAAGGAGGTAAGGCACACCCAGCGCACAGGGCCAGGAGATGGGATAGCGCACTGAAATGAGTTTTTTTCTCATATTGAAGTTGCCCTGGGTGAGACTGTCTCAGAATAAAAAATTGAAAGAACAGAGGGGAGGGGCTGGGGACATAGCTCAGGTTCTGGGTTCAATCTCCAGTAAAAGAAAGCTTGTTTTGTGAAAACGGGTCAATTTTAAACTAATACTGTTAAAGTTACTTTTTTTGGTTGGTTTTTTGTTGTTGTGGTTTTTTTTTTTTTCTTTTGGTTTTTTGAGACAGGGTTTTGCTTTGTAATTCAAGCTGGCCTTAAACTCACTCTGTAGCCCAGGCTGGCCTCAAACTTCCAGCAGTCCTCTGTCTCAGCCTCCCTAGTGCTGGGATTACAGGCACGCACCACCATATCCAGCCAAAGTGTTACTTTGTATTTCTTTTTGTCTGTTTATTTATTTATTGGTGCTGGGCATTGAACCAAGGTCCTCATGTGCTACACCGCTGGGCCCAACCCCCAGCAGCTCTGTCTTGTATTTGTAATTGGTAAAATCATCCGGCGGGGGTAGCCTATCGGATTGATACTTGAGATAATGTTCACATAGCATCGTCAGTCCTGACTGCGGGGAGCAGCGCAGCTTCTCAGGTTTGCAAGCACAGCCTAGAGCCTGTGACAGACTAAGGAAAACGGAAGCGTCGTGGCGGCCGATGGCCCACCTGTTCCCCAGCTGTCACGCATTCGGGCTGCACCGGAAGCCCCAGCAGCTCCCTGGGAGTGAGCGAGGGGCGCCGGGAGGGGAGACAGCTGGCACCCCTTGGCCTCCTCCCTTGCCTTAGGAGTCAGGCCTCATCCGGCTCCTCCGGCGGGAGATAGCAGCGGTTTTCCGAGACCACCGAATGATAGCCGTGTGCCAGAATGTGGCCCTCAGCGCCGAGGACAAGCTCACCGTGCGGCACCAGCTTCGCAGACACAAGATCTTGGTGAAGGTCTTCCCCAACCAGGTAGGGCCGCTTGGCCAGGCTCGACTCTGCTCTCCCCGTGGGGTCGCTGTCTGCCTGGCCGCCCCCTCCTCCAGTACCCAGGCTGTGGCACAGCACCGAGGTCCCCTGGCGGGGCACCACAGCCTCCTGTGACCAAGGTGAGCGGTCCTTCCCTTCCCCCGGCTTGTTCTCCATCCGCCCCTCTTCACTGTCCCGATGCCAGGTCCTGAAGCCCTTCCTAGAGGATTCCAAATACAGAAGCCTGCTGCCCCTGTTCGTGGGCCACAACATGCTGCTGGTCAGCGAGGAGCCCAGGGTCAAGGAGATGGTGCGGATCTTAAAGACCGTGCCCTTCCTGCCGCTGCTGGGTGAGCAGTACCCTGCCGCCCAGGGCTGCGGGGAGAGGGTGGGCTCCCTGGGGCCCGGTGCTGTCTGTGGGGTGCATCTTCTCCAGGGAGGGGCCAGAGTCAGCAGCATGTTCTTCAGGGTTTTCTTTTTGTTTTTTTGTTTTTGTTTTTTGTTTTTGTTTTTTGATACTGGGGATGGAACTCATGACCTCGTGCTTGCCAGGCAGGCGCTTATGCCACTAAGCTAAATCCCCAGCCCTCGGTTTGTTTTTTGAGACAGGGTCTTCTTAGGTAGTACAAGCTGGCCTTGATTCATAGTGATCTTCCTGCCTCAACCTCCTGAGTGCTGGGATGAGAGGTGTGTACCACCACACTGGGCAGTATTAGTTAGCTTCATAATGTGTGACCCTCACCTCCATCTATTTCATAAATCTTTTTGTCTCGTAAAACTGAAATTCTGTGCCCATCAAAAATAACTTCCTCGGGGCCAGGGATTTAGCTCAGTGGCGTAAGTGCCTGCCTGGCAGGTGCAAGGTTGTGAGTTTGATCCCCGGTACCAAAACTAAAAAATAAAAATCAGTTTCTGTTTCATTCTTGCATTCCATGATTCTATCTTCAAGAGAGTGTAGCGAGCTGGGTGTGGTGGCACAGACCTGTAACCTCAGTACTCAGGGAGGCTGAGGCAAGAGAATCACAAGTTCAAGCCCAGCCTAGATGACTTTGTGATTTAATGAGATCCTGTTCCAGAAAGGGCTGGAGGTGCCACTCAGTGCAAAGGTCCTGGGTTCCAAAGGAAATACGGGCTTCCGGGGGCGGGGCCAGGTGAACGTGCTAGCCAGTTTCAGAGGGAAGCAGAAGGGGTGGCTCCCCGACAGTGGAGATGGGATGGGGCGCAAGTGGAACAGGTTCCAGGCAGGTTGGCAAGGATGAGGGTAGGGTTGGCGGGGGGCGCCACCTCCAGAGAAAGGGGCGCTCACGTTAGTGGGAAGCCCAGCAGAGCCCATGTCCTGCAGGTGGCTGCGTCGATGACACCATCCTGAGCAGGCAGGGCCTCCTGAACTACGCCAGGCTGCCGAGCCAGACCCTGCTGCAGGGCGAGCTCATCGGCGGCCTCGGTCTCCTGCTGCGCCAGACCCACGCCCTGCTCCAGCGCCAGCCCGGCCAGCTGACTGCCCTGTTGGATCAGCACATCCGACAGCAACAGAGTGGGGCCTCGACCGCAACTGCCAGCGGGAAGCCGGGCCCTCCTGAGCCTGCGCTGGACTCCTAGCCACCCGTGCCCCCGGCCCACCCGTGACTGTGCCGGCCTCTGTCCTCGATGTAGGGGGCCTCAGCACGGCGTGGGTGACCTGGCTTCTGTCAGTAGCCCCCTCCTTGGTGCAGGGCCGGCCACTCATAATACAGGGCAGAAGCTGTCAGTCACTGTCTGACCCTGTCTCCCAGCTGGAGAGCCGATGAGACGCATCTCTTCCGTTCTCAGTTGGCTGGGAGACTGCGACTCTAGCCCCGGCCTCCTCCCTCCTGGTCCGCTGTCCCTTGCTGATGTCTCCCCACCCTCTTCGGGGGACCCAGCAGCTCCAGAATCCCTGTCGAGCGATGGCGTACGGAGTGACTGGGTTGAGCATGGTCAGTCCCTGGACACGGAAGAAACGGGCAGGCGGAGGATGCGAATGGCCCATCCAAGGTCGTGCAGGTAGCAGTGAAGGGACAGAGTCGTGGACCAGGCTCCCACCCTGAACCTAGGTCACCTACGTGGTCCCCAGTGGCTTGGAGGTCAGCTCCTCGCTCTCCGGCTGCCCACGGTGCTCTCTGATAAAGTGACGTGCATTGTAACGAACGCCTTGGTGTCTGCAGTCATTCTCAGTCTCTTTGTCACCCCTGCCTGGCCTCCCTTCCCAGAAAACCTCTCCTCTTCCCCTGTCCTCTCCCTACTAGCTCTGGTCCCTTTGAAGGCCACTGGCAGCTGTGGCCAGCACACCTGTGTTGCATGAGCACTGCACAGAAGGCCGGGGGAGCTCCGTGTATGCTGTCGAGGGGCAGAGGGCGCAGGAGGCCACTTCCCCCAGGTCTCGAGACCAAGGGCCTCTGGAGAGGAGCAGGTGGAGGCGCCGAGCTGGCGGCCTCCTGATGTCCAAGCTGTGCCCCGGTGTCCTTGGTCCTGAGCAGGCGCTGTGGCCTGGGCCAGGACCAGCTTCCCACAGTGCCCAGCTCTGTGGTGGCCAGGAGTGCTCAGTCAGTGTGACAGGAATGAAAAGGCCCTGGAGCTGGGCATGGTGGTGCACACCTGTAATCCCAGCACTTGGTAGGCTGAGGCAGGAGGACTGCTACCAGTTCAAAGCCAGCCTGGGCTACATAGCAACACCCTGTTTCAAAAGAAAAAGGTTCTCAAGGCTCCCGGGTGCCAGTGCTGGTTTCCACACCGCCCCCCCTCTGGGAGGCGGAGCTGTGTGGAGTTTCTGAATGGAAATGGGACCACAGGGGTCCTGGAACCACATGGGCAGCCCTGACCTCCTGCTGATCCTGTGGGTAGGGGGCTGTGGACAGGTACCCTACGTCATTCCTGGGGTCCTGGAGGGATCTCATAGCGCATCCTTTCCCTGCTGCTGGTAGCACCTTAAACCCCCATTGAAACCCATTTCTTGACCAGGTGTAGTAGCACATGTCTATGATCCCAGCACTCAGGAGGCTGAGGCAGGAGGATCCCTGCGAGTTTAAGACAAGCCTGGGCAACATAGTAAGATCCTATCTCAAAACCACTAAAATTCCTTTAAATGGATGTCATGTAGACTGATGGGTTTAAGCACAATAAAGCAGTTTTCTGGAAAGAAGTGGGTTTTTCCTTTCTTTTTGAGTCAGGGTTTTGCTATGCATTTCAGGGGCTGGCCTCAGACTTGGGTTGATCCTCTTCCCTCAGCCTCCTGGTGCTGGAGTTACAGGCAAGCTCCACCACGCCTGGCGTAGATCTCTTAAAAGCCAGTTTTTCTTCAGGCTTTAGCAGTTGGACAGTATGCGGAAAGGTAGCCGGGGACTCCCCGGCTGGCGCCTCTCTTTAACAGGTGGAGGTTGACCCAGCCCTGCTGTGGGCAGCCTCAGTGTGTGGCCCTGGGCTGTCCCAGCCCTGCTGACTCTGCTCCTGGCAGTGTGGTCTCCCAGGGGAGGACATTTGTCCCTTCCCCTTCAATCTGATACCTTTGCTCACTCCAAATTTTGCAATCTATTTTCAGATGTAAAGTGAGAGGGGTGGGGGTTCCCGGGGCAATGGCCTTCCGCCGCTCCCCGAGGTCGAAATAAATCCCCGCTCCTGGCCCAGGGCCGTGGCTCCCCAGTCCTCCCAGCCCTCCAGAGCCGCGGTCGCAGCGGCGGCGGCTGGGCCCTGAGTCCTCCGGGGAGCAGGGGGGCAGAGCTGAGCGGCCGCCCGGAGCTGGGCGGAGGAGGTGACGGGAGGGGAAGGTGGGGAGATCCGGCAGCGGGAGGGAGCTCCGGCACTGCCTTCCTTCCTGGTTCCTGCAGCCGCGGCAGCTGCGGGCACCACTCGCCTCTGCTCCGCGCGGACGGAGCTGGCGACTCGCGGAGGGTGACTCAGAGGGCGCGCAGCGCGGGCACCGGCGTGCATGGACCCTGGGGTAAGCGGGTCCCCGGGCAAGAGTGACATCGCAGGGGCTCCCCCACCCGAGCCGGGCGCTGCTCCTCCAGATCCCGGGCTGGGCATGGAGGTGCCAGGGGGTCCCCACCTGGCTAACCTCGGGTTCCCCCTTCTTCCTGATCGAGCCCCCATCCGGGGGCCAGCAGTGAGGGGCCAGGGACCTGGGGAGGTGGGGGAGGTGGGAACCAAGGGCGCAGAGAAACCCGAACACCGGGAGAGTTTGGAACTTTGAATGCTGAGAGCGGGAGTTTCCCCTGGGGCAGCCTCTTGCAGTCCGGGCCCCCTGTTGCAACCTCCTGGCCGCCTTTCCCTTGCCAACCTGGCTCCTCAGGAAGACCTGAGCTGCACCTCAGCCCCGGGCTGCCCGCGCCCCCCAGCGCCCTGCGCCGCTCACGCACAACCCCATGCATTACTGATCTCCCAGCCTCGCCAGGACGGCCAGGGCCGAGCCAAGGGAGCCTTGGGTGCCACTGCAAGACCTGCAGACCTCGGCGTGTCCCTGGCCACCTCTCTTCCTGCCCACGGTGTCCTTGTCAGCCCTATGGCCTGCGCTGTTTGAGTGGGTGCCACTTCTCAGGAGACAGGACTGGGATGGGGTTTTGGGAGACCGAGGGGATGAGTTGGGGATCCCAGGGGCGTGTGTGGCAGGAAGGGGCACAGGGATAAGTTGTCTCAGGCCTCAGTGTCCCTATGTGAAAAATGGGGCCCAGAGGATATGGGGACCATCCGAGGGGGTTTGAGGGGTGCTTTGCAGGGTGAGAGAGCCGAGCTGTGGCAGAAGGGTAGGGGAGCCCTGCAGGGAGGGGAACCCGGATGGAGGGCCTCCTGACAGTCCCCATCCCTGGCCTCCCATGACCCCCAGACCTCCCGAGCCCTGCAGTGTGCCCGAGATGGGCTGGGCACTCTTCTCTAGTGTCCCCTTGGCACCGGCCTGTCTGTGTGCCCTGGGTCACCTCAGTGGGCAGGGTGTGGGCAGAGGGACCCGCCCGGGGTGGCGCGGGGTAGACCAGGGGCAGGGGCAGCACCTCGGCACAATCTCTAGCGGGCGGGCTCTCTCTTTTTTAAGGACCCCATCAGGACCAGGTGACATCCTGACCCTTCCACCCTACTCCGCATCCTCCGCAGGGAGTGGCCTCTCCCTCCATGGACTTCCAAGACAGGGACACCCCGTCCCTGGCTGCGAGCACTCAGTCCTCGAAGCCCAACAGCAGCCAGCAGGTCTGGGGGAAGCAGTAGCAGCAGTAGTACCAGCAGCAGCAGCGGGCGGGCCCGGGCCTCAGGCTGGGCGGGGACACAGCAGCCACCCCGCTGTCTCCCCGTCTCTGGACTGCAGGGCTCTGAGCTGTGGGAGGTGGTAGAGGAGCCCCCGGGCAGGCTGGCAGCAGAGGGTGTCAAGCCCCAGCGGCAGGAAGGCCACCTGCTGAAAAAGAGGAAGTGGCCCCTGAAGGGCTGGCACAAGGTAGGGTGGCAGCTGGGGCTGGGCCGCAGGGGAGGCACCGGCATCCATGCTGGGAGGAGAAAGGTCTAAGTGTCTGCTCTCTCCTGCCTTGTCCTCGCGGCCTTGCTGTCCTGTCCCTCCCGGCCACTGTCACAGAGGTACTTTGTGCTCGAGGACGGGATCCTCCACTATGCGACAACCCGACAAGACGTGAGTCAGGGCCCTGGCCAGGGTGGGAAGGAGCCCGTCCGGAGTGCTGAGTAGGCAGCGGTCACCTGTGCCAGCCGGGCAGGGGCAGGGTCTGACCGCAAGCACCTTACAGTCAGCGCTGTGTCCTCGGTCCCCTCCCTCAGGCTCCACAACTGCAGATTCCAACTGCAGATCCAAAATATAAACTTATTTTATTTATTCAGTACTGGGGATCAAATTCACGGCCTCGTGCTTGCCAGGTGGGCAATGTGCCGCTGAGCTATATCCCCAGTCCATATTTATTTTTTTAAAATTGCATCTGTGCAGAACACATACAGGGTTGTTTCTCATCACTCTCGCTAAACACTACACCAAAACACTGACGTAGCGTTGACATTGTCTCTGGTGTTATCTGCCTCATTCTGTAGCAGGAGGTGACTGATGAGTCCCCTCTGATGGTGTCGCTTGCATTGGAGGCTGAATCGCTGCCCGGCCCTTGCCCCTCGAGTGGGCTGCGGGGGAAGGTGGCTCTGTGGTCCTGGGGACCTAAACCCAGGCCCATTTCCCACCCACCCCTCGCCAGGTCACCAAGGGGAAGCTCCACGGCTCCATTGACGTCCGGCTGTCGGTCATGTCCATCAACAAGAAGGCCCAGCGCATTGACCTCGACACCGAAGACAACATCTATCACCTCAAGGTGCCGTGCCAGGGGCTGGCAATGTGGCTCAGGGACAGACACTTGCCCAGGCTGTGAGGTCCAGCATTCAATCCCTGGTGCAGAATCTGGGGAGCCAGATCATTGGCCTGGCCGAGGCCTGGGCACAGGGGCTTTGGGTTTTTCCTGAGTTGGCATGAGAAAGTTGCCGTCATAGGTGGGCATGATGGGTCCTGTAAATTCCAGCACTGTGGAAGGCCGAGGCAGGACAGTGGTAAATTCAACTCAGCCTGGAAAATTTAGCAATTTTGTGACTCTCAAATTATAAAAATTAAAATAACTGCCAGAGATGTATCTCAGGGGAAACATCCTGGGTTAAATCTCCACTGTCTGAAAAGGAAGAAAAGAAAAAGAAGGAAAGGAGAAAAGAAGGGAGGGGCAGAGGGAAGCAGGGAGGGAGGAACGGAGGAAGGAAATTGTATAAAACAGCCAAGGGCTCTGGGCATGGCAGCACACGCCTGTAATCCCAGCACTTGTCCCAGCACTTGGGAGGCTGAGGCAGGAGGATCACTGGGAGTGTGAGGTCAGCTCTGGGCTACAAAGTGAGTTTGAGGCCAGCCTGAACTGCATAATGAGACCCTGTCTCAAAAAAAAGAAGAAAAAAAAAGCCAAGGGCAACTCACCCTGTGGGTTATGACTCAAACAGGCACAGAACTCAGGGTGGGAGCCTTGGGGTGTCCGGCTCCACCTGCCTGCCCTTTGCACCGCCTGGGTGCTACAGGGAGAGACCCTGCTTGCCGGGAGGCCACAGCCCCAACCTCTTGCTCCTGGAAAGCAGCCCTTACCTTCAGCTGTCCCATCCCCATCACTTCTGCAGATCAAATCCCAGGACCTCTTCCAAAGCTGGGTGGCCCAGCTCCGTGCCCACCGCCTGGCCCAGCGCCTGGACGCACCTGGGACCACGCATCGCAAGGTAGGATGGGCCCCGAGGTGGGGCCGGTGGTGGGGCTGTTCAGGGGTGGCACTTGGGGGCCCCTCCCTGAGCCCTGGCTCGCCCACAGGTTCCTGGCACCCAGCGCCTAACAGTGGGTAGCACCTCGGCTCTGCCTGGGGTTGGCCCTCAAGAGAAGGTGTCTTCCTGGCTGAGGGACAGTGACGGGCTGGACCGCTGCTCCCACGGTGAGGGCGTGTGCAGAGCGGGCCAGGGTGCCGGCCTGGGCGTGGGTGGCAGAGGTGGGGGGCGATCTACAGACAGGGCGGGGCCCGAGATGCGGCAGCCACGCCAGAGGGACCACAAGTGCCCCAGTCCTGTCTTTGGTAGAGGGAGGAGGCGGAGGGACAGAGGGGTCCCCAGCCTGCGTGACGACTGGTGTCCTCTTTCTGCTCCCCAGCGCTCTCCGAGTGCCAGGGGAAACTCCAGGAGCTGCACAAACTCCTGCAGAGCCTGGAATCCCTGCATCGCATCCCCTCGGCCCCTGTGATCCCCACGCACCAGGTGAAGGCCCTGTGTCCCCGGCAGCCCCCAGGGCGGGTCCCCTGGCTCAGCCCCATCCCTTGCCCGCACCTCTGCCAGGTCACTATACCTACTGTGCCCAGGGCGATCGGGGGCCTCTCCGCTTGCCCCTCAAGTGAAGTTGCACCCCTCGACTGGCCAGGCCTCAGGGACCACCGAGAGGCCCAAGAAGGGCAAGCGGACCACCCGCATGTGGTGCACGCAGAGCTTTGCCAAGGATGACACCATGGGGCGTGTGAGTGGCCGCGGGCCAGAGTGGCAGGGCGGGACGCCAGCGGGGGTGCACTGTCCCCTCACCCCACCCCCTCCTCTGCAGGTCGGTCGTCTCCACGGCTCTGTCCCCAACCTGTCTCGCTACCTGGAGTCCAGGGACTCCTCGGGCCCCCGGGGTCTGCCACCGCCCGACTACGCGCACCTGCAGCGGAGCTTTTGGGCCCTGGCGCAGAAGGGTGAGTGCCAGCTGGGGGGGTAGGGGCCTCGGGGCGGGAGGGTGACGCGTCCCCTGCCTGCAGTGCACAGCTCCCTCAGCAGCGTCCTGGCCGCCCTCGCCACGGAGCGGGACCGACTGCGGGATCTGCACCAGGGCTCCCAGCCGGCCAGACTGGGGGTGAGTTCGGGGACAGCAGGGCCGGGCAGGGCTGGGCGCACACGGAGGACCCTGGCTCCTCACCTGCTGCTCCCCCAGGTCCCGGCAACCCCAGCCGGGCAGCCGCGTCTCCACTCGCTGTCCATGTCCTCGGACACCACGGCGGACTCCTTCAGCTCCCTCAACCCTGAGGAGGTGAGGCCAGCGCGGCCTCTCTGCACCTTCTTTCCCGAGGGGTGGGCACTTGGATTGTTTGTCTGGGCTCCCACAGCCTGGGTGCAGCCACTCCCAGAGCAGCTTGGGGGGGGCCCCCTGGGGTGCACTGCTATTTACTCAGCACCCATGACGCCGGGTTCTGCCCCTCCAGAGAGCAAGACTAGGGCCAAAGAATCTAATGGGGGCGGGGCTCCCACAGTCGTGGCCTGGCTGAACTGCACTCGGGGCTGGGCCCTCGTGCCACTGCCTGCCAGCTGTGTGGCCAGGACCTCAGAGTCCTGCTCTGCAGAGTCGGGTAGTAACTGTACCGCCCTGAGGGTGTGTGTCGAGATGGAATGAGTTTGCCTGGTATGATGGTGCACGCTAGTAATCCCAGCAGTTGGGAGGCTGAGGCAGGAGGACTGCTGGGAGTTCAAGGCCACCCTGGGCTGTGTAATGAGATCCTGTCTCCTGAAAGAAAGAAAGAAAAGACTGAATGAGTTAGAAGAGGAAAGGGGCTTGGAGCAGGGCTCAGAGTCAGTGCCGTGCCCTGGCAGGCAGGCCTGGCTCTCCAGAGTGGCCCGTGGGCCTGACACCCGTGTGGCCCCCACAGCAGGAAGCTCTGTACATGAAGGGGCAAGAGCTGACCCCGCAGCTGTCCCAGAGCAGCGTCCTGTCCCTGGCCGATTCCCACACGGAGTTCTTTGATGCCTGTGAGGTCCTCCTTTCCGCCAGCTCTTCAGAGAACGAGGTGAGGGCAGGGGCAGCTGGTGGCAGTGTGGCGGGGCTCTAGAGAGACTGAAAGCTACAGGCCCCCGAGTCCTCCTTCCCTTCCCCTAATCGCTGTCTCTGGGAACACCTCGGCGGGGCTGAGGTGGCCCGGCTCAGAGATCCCTGCGGGGGCCTGGACCGTGGTCCAGCCCGCATCATCTTCCTGTGACCCCATTTCAGCTTCTCTGCTCCCTTGACCTCCTTTCTCCAAACCCTGAGTCTCAGCAGTGCCGTTTCTTCCAGGGTCCTGCTGAGCCTCACCCCAAGTGACTAGAGACACCCCGTGATGCCAGGCCCCTCGGGCAGTGTCTCAGGGCTCACAGCCCCCAGTGCCTTCTCTGCCCCTTCCCACCAAAGGGCTGGACAGGCAGGATTGTGCTAGCCCCAGGCGCTGCCCAGCCCCTTTGCGGGGCTGGGTCTACCCACTGTCGTCTCTCCGGCCCAGGGCTCGGAGGAGGAGGAGGAGGAGGAGTCGTGCCCCAGTGAAGTCACCACCAGCCTGTCAGAGGAGGTGCTGCAGCTCAACGCAGGCGACCGCTGTCAGAAAGGTGCCAGGCGCAGTGGGTGGGGGCCGGGCCTGGGGCCTGGAGAAGGTGGTCCCTTGTGACCAGTGGGCTCATGCGCAGGCTGGCAGCTGAGGAAGGCTGAGTCGGGCAGCTTGCAGGAGCAGGTCTAGGACATGGGCCAGCTCAGGCTTGGCACTGGCCTCTGTTCCAGTAGGCTGGGAAGCCTCACGTAAGGTCTGACAGAAAGGCAGACGGTCACACAGCACTGGACAGGCAAAAGGTTCCAGTTTGCGGGGCGGTGCACACCTATAATCCCAGTACTCAGGAGGCTGAGGCAGGAGGATTGCCACACGTTCAAGGCTGGGCTACATAGTGAGTTCAAGGCCAGTCTGAACTAATAGCAAGACTGTCTCAGAAATCCAAAAAGAAAAAAAGGGCCACATTTGCGACTTGTAAGAGTACCTTTAGGCCTACTGGTTTATTTCTTCCTTTCTTTTCTTTTCTTTCTTTTTTTTTTTTTTTTTTTTTTTTTTTTTTTTTTTTTTTTTTTTTTTTTTTTTTTTTTTTTTTTTTTGTGGCACCAGGGAGCGAACTCACAACCTTGCGCCTGACAGACAGACGCTTAAGGCACTGAGCCAAACTCCCAGCCCTGGTTTTTTGAGGCAGGGTCGCACTATGTAGCTCAGGCCAGCCTTGCGCTCATGTTGTAGCCCAAGCCAGCCTCGAACTCACAACGCTCTCTCTGCCTACCTCAGCCTCCCGAGTGCTGGGATTAAAGGCGTGTGGCACCACACCCAGCTTATTTCTTCCTTTCTAAAAGAGGCAGCAGCAGCAGCTCCCTGACCTCTGCTGTTTTTAAGAGACAAGGCAAGGGTGGTGCCTGGCCGGGCTCTGGGTCACGTCGGCTGGCAGTGGCTCTGTCCTCTCTCAGTGGATGGTTCTTAGCCGTGTGGGGCATCAAAGTCCCTGGGAGCTCTTGGCCACCTGGACCCCCAGTCACCCTGCCCGCCAAAAGGCAGCAATGGGGCCGGGGCCCTGTGCGAGCCGCGTCCGGAGAAAGTGACCCGGCCGGGCGGCCCAGGGGGCTGTGTTCCAGGGAGCGCCCCAGGACCCCCGCGCCGCCGCTGCCTGCCAGCTGCCAGCGGCCCGGGAGC
Source organism: Dasyprocta punctata (assembly GCA_004363535.1). Lineage (NCBI taxonomy): Eukaryota > Metazoa > Chordata > Mammalia > Rodentia > Dasyproctidae > Dasyprocta > Dasyprocta punctata. The sequence goes on from RJWM01002459.1 coordinate 111,938, forward strand.
TGACGTGAGCCTGTGGAACATCCTGCGCAACAACATCGGCAAGGACCTGTCCAAGGTGTCCATGCCCGTGCAGCTCAACGAGCCGCTCAACACGCTGCAGCGGCTGTGCGAGGAGCTGGAGTACAGCAACCTGCTGGACCGCGCCAGCCGCCTGGCTGACCCCTGCGAGCGCATGGTACCGGGCGTCCTGGGCTCCCGGGGAGGTCAGGGCAGGGGCGCCCGGCTCTCCCCAGCCTGCCAGCGCCCCTTCCCGCCCACCTGTCCGTGCAGGTGTACATCGCCGCCTTCGCTGTCTCGGCCTACTGCTCCACCTACCACCGCGCTGGCTGCAAGCCCTTCAACCCAGTGCTGGGGGAGACCTACGAGTGCGAGCGGCCCGACCGCGGCTTCCGCTTCATCAGCGAGCAGGTGCGACCAGCCAGGCCTGGGGAGTGGAGCGGGGTCCCTCTCTGATGAGGCCCCAGTGAGTGCGTCCTGGAGGCAGCACCCGGAAGCTGCTCTGTGGGGCGCGCTTCAGCCAGCTCGGAAAGATGGGTTAGCGGGAGGGAGCCTGAGCCCAGGGCTGGGAGACTGGGACATCCCAGCGTGGAGCACACTCGGACTGGGAGACCCTGAAAGCCCAGGGGAAGGGAAAGAGGATTTGGCAGTTTGTTTTTAAATCCTGAAGGCAGATGTAATCCCAGCACTTGGGAGGCTGAGGCAGGAGAGTTCCCTCAAATTCGAGTCCAGGCTAGGCAACATAGTGAGAGTCTGTCTCAAAAAACTAAAAAAACCCCAAAATCCTGAAGGCAGTGGGAGTCATGGAGGATATGAAGGGGCAGAGTAGCAGGTTAGGAACTGCACTTTGTAAAGAACTCTTGGCGGTGGGGTGCAGTGGCTGGCACAAGTGGTTAGGAGACTGCTGAGGTCATATCTGTAAGTACTGATGGTGGCCCACCTGGAGGTATTGAATCCAGAGCTGTTTACGTGCTGCCTCGGAGGACTCAGTGGCCCCCAGTGTTCTTACTGAGGGACGGGGCGTGGCGGGTTGGGGAGCGGTCTGGGTGGCCTCACACTTGTGACCCGGGGGGCCCTATGGTCAGTGGTGAGGCCAGTCGGCAAGACGGTGTATGAGGGAGGAAACTGAGGCAAGGAGGCCGGGCTGTGGGGCGGGTGGGAGAAGTCCCGGACCCTGCGAGGGGTGTCTGCAGGGGTGTCGGGCAAGACAGCCACGGTCTGTGGGGCGCGGGGGCGTGGCTGGCTTCCTGGGCGAAGGCTGGCTGACAGGCTGCAGAGTGGATGGGTGTGAATCGCAGGAGCAGGGGAAAGTAGCCCACTTCCAAAGACTGTTACCGCAGGGGCAGGAGGCGAGAGCGGCTGCTGGGGAGGACAGAGGGCTGAGGCCACTTGCTTGTTTTGATTTTAAGCGCTTTTGAAAAGATGGGGAAATCAGTTGGGGACTCAAGCCTTGCCCAGAGCTGTGGGTGACAGGGAACTGGGAGAGAGGCCAGGAGGGCAAGCTGGGGGACGTGGAGTTTCCAGTCCCAGGGTCCCACAGGTGGAGCTGCCAGAGGGAGGACAGACGGGGGTGGGGGAGGGACAGACAGAGGGTTTCCAAGGGTGTGGGGGAGGGGCAGGGTAGAGAGCCTCAGGTAGGGCAGCCAGGGGCCCCTGTGGACACAGTTGTTGGGGTCTGAGGAGGGCTTCTCGCAGGCAGCCTGGGCAGAGCTGATGGGAGAGCTCCCGAGGGGACTGAGAAGGGAAATGGGGACCTTGTAGGGGGAGGGAGAGGACTGGGTAGTGGCCAAAGGTGAGGGGAAGAGAGACCTGGAACTAGCTGGTCTGGTTCACCAGTGAGGGGCATTGGGGGGCCCCTGGGGCAGCCTCAAGAGCGCTCCTCTGTTCGCCAAGGTCTCCCATCATCCCCCCATCTCGGCGTGCCACGCGGAGTCCGAGAACTTCGTCTTCTGGCAAGGTGCGGGGCAGGTGGGGCAGTGACTGGGGCGAAGGGCGCCGGGGCGGGGCCACAGCTCTGGGCTCATCTCTGCTCTCCCCTCTGCCCCCACCGCCTCCAGACATGAAGTGGAAGAACAAGTTCTGGGGCAAATCCCTGGAGATCGTGCCTGTGGGCACCGTCAACGTCAGCCTGCCCAGGTGGGTGAGGGCTGGCACCTCCTGTGGGGGAGGGGGGTGGCCCTTGAGGACAGAATGGAAGCCTTTGCGCATTTTACACCTGTATTTGTAGCAGCTGCAATAAAGAGAGGTGAGAAGCTTAGAACAGTGCAGCAGAAAGGGCTCCCCCCTGGGTCATCTGACTCAGTGCTTTTTTTGACTTTTTGACCGTGACTCACAGTAAGGAATGTTGAGATTTCAAGCCAACACACACACACACACACAGAGGAGGCTGAAATGATGTCAGGACTAATGGCTCATAAGCCACCTCTGAAAAACTATCAAATAGGGAGCTATGACCCCAGCACTGGGGAGGCTGAGGCAGGAGGAGTGCCACAAGTTTGTGGCTAGCCTGGAATACACAGTGAGACCCTGTCTCCAAAAAGAAAATGTGACCACCCCTCAAAGGGGAGCCAGCGCTGGGACTCCTGGGCTCCTTCCATAGACCCCTGTGGCCCGCGCCAGCCTCCAAGCCATCTCCAGGTCCACCACATGCTCCCCAGCCCGCACCCTGTCTCTCTCAGGTTTGGGGACCACTTTGAGTGGAACAAGGTGACGTCCTGCATTCACAACATCCTGAGCGGCCAGCGCTGGATAGAGCACTACGGGGAGGTGCTGATCCGAAACACGCAGGACAGCTCCTGCCACTGCAAGATCACCTTCTGCAAGGTGGGCGCCTCCCGCCCCAGCAGCCTCTGCCCCGGGGCCACGCTGGTGGGGGCGGAGACTGTCGCTGAGGCCAGCCTGCCCTGCCCTAGGCCAAGTACTGGAGCTCCAACGTGCACGAGGTGCAGGGCGCCGTGCTGAGCCGCAGCGGCCGCGTGCTCCACCGCCTGTTCGGGAAGTGGCACGAAGGCCTGTACCGGGGCCTCCCGCCGGGCGGCCAGTGCATCTGGAAACCCAGTAAGCCGGGGGGCGGGGCGGCCCGGGCAGGGTGTGGCAGCTGTGGCAGCCCACCGGCCCCAGCGCCTCGCCTCCCCCAGACTCAATGCCCCCAGACCATGAGCGCAACTTCGGCTTCACCCAGTTCGCCTTGGAGCTGAACGAGTTGACAGCCGAGCTGAAGCGGACGCTGCCGTCCACTGACACGCGGCTGCGGCCAGACCAGAGGTCCGGGCCCGGATGAGAGGGCGGCAGGAGGCGGGGCCTCGGCTTTGGGGCGTCTGCAGGGCGGCAGCACCCCTGACTACAGCTGGGTCGCCTGACTGCCAGGTACCTGGAGGAGGGTAACATCCAGGCCGCGGAGGCTCAGAAGCGGCGGATCGAGCAGCTGCAGCGGGACAGGCGGAGGGTGATGGAGGAGAACAACATCGTGCACCAAGCTCGCTTCTTCAGGTGCCCGCCCTGTCCCTGCCGTCCGGGTGGTGGGGGGAGAGGAGGGCAGACCAGACCCGGGCCCCTTCGCCCACCACCCTCTCCCGCAGGCGGCAGACGGACGGCAGCGGCAAGGAGTGGTGGGTGACCAACAACACGTACTGGCGGCTGCGGGCTGAGCCGGGCTACGGGAACCTGGACGGGGCCGTGCTCTGGTAGCCCCAGCCCGGGCCTCACCCTGCTGTCCCCGGCCTGGGGACGGACACTGCGGTGAGGCCAAGCGCCCTCTCGTTGCCCTGGTCCGGCCCGGTCCCCTCTGCCGGCCAGAGGGGCCACGGCTCGGCACGGCCCGCGCCCATGCTGGGGGTGTCAGGCGGAACCCACGCTTCCCCAGTCTTGTCGCCGTGACAGCCGGCATGTAAGACCCCTCCTGCTGTCACCCCCTTCCCGGCCCCCTCGGGGTGCTGGGGGGGACTCCAGGCTCCCAGGAACTGCTCCCCATTCAGTGCCTTCCTAGGACACAGGGGACCCCTGATGCTCCCCGGCCTCTGGGCCCAGGGCGGTAGCCAAGCAGCAGGGAAGGAGAGGAGGCGACCTTTGCTCCACAGCCCCGCCCACTCTCTCCTCCCGGGCCCTGTCCCGTGGGCTGGGCCGTTCTCCAGCTCCCTGGTCTTTGGCCACCCACGTCCTTCTGCAGCTTCCAGCTCTTTCATCCCCAGTCCTCGAATGACTCCCTTCGGGAGGTGCCCTCTCCACGAGGAGAGGACATCTGAGGGCCAGGCTCATTCGAAGGCAAAGGGAGGCAGTGCGCATGTGTGCATAGGTGCGTGCGCATGCGTGCGCAGGTGCGTGTGTGCCGTGTCCTGCTTGCGTGCAGGCGGGAATCCTCTGTATCCCGGATGCTGCTGCTCCAGGTTGTCCGCCATGTTTGCTCATTTTCTTAGTTCGCCTGTCGGTCGGGTGAATTGCTGTAACATTCCAAGCTCCAATAAAGAGTTTGACCTGTGACTGTTCTTTGAAAAACATGCACTCAAGCTCCATGCAGGGACCATGGCCACGATTGCAGCTTGAATTGGGTCCCCAACAGATGGGTCCCCAGTCCCTGGGAAGGTGGGCTTATTTGGAAATGCCTTTGCGGATATAATGAAGTTAAACAGAGGTCCTATGGGATTAGGGGGGACCCTCATGCAATGCTGGATGTCTTTTCAAGAAGAGGGTAAGTTGGGCACACAGACACACGCAGAGAGAAGCGGACCACAGGAGAGCCAGGCGTGGAGCCGCACACCTGTCATTCCAGCACTCCTGAGGCTGAGGCAAGAGGATCACCACAGCTTCGAAGCCAGCCTGGGCTACATAGTTCAAGACCAGCCTGAACCCTGCCCCCAAAAAACCAAAAAAGGTCCAACCACAGAAGTGGCATTTGTGGCAGAGTTGGAAGTGAGGGGTGCTTCGAGGCACATTTCTGTGGCTTTAGGTCACCAACAGGTGGTGCTTTGTTATGGGAGTCCTAGGGGGCAAACGCAGCCCCCACCCACTAGATAAGAACCCCCAAACCCTCCCTCCCCAAGCTTTGCCTCCCTGTCCCTTCTCCCCGAATGTCCCCACTCGGCCCTTCTCTCCATGACACCTGGATGAGGCTGGGCCTTACTTGCGTGTGTCCCAGCTGTCACCGTCCCTTCCACCGTGGTGCAGGCTCTCATGCTCCCTCACCTTTTTGGTTTAGATATTTTGATTTCTCACTGGGCTTCTTAGGTGTCTTAAGAATGTCCACGGAGCAGGCTGGCTTTGAATTCACAGAGATCCTCCTGTCTCAGCCTCCTGAGGGTTTGGATTACAGGCATTCGCCACCATGGCGGGCAAGAACTTTTTGAAACCAGTGTGCAGAGCCGTTCCCCCATGCCAGTTCCGCAGAGCACCTGACCACTCAGCATGCATTCAATTTCCATGTATTTTAATAACTGGATAGAGACAGATCCCATCTCCAAGTCATTTTTCTCCTGAGTCACTTTGGAGCACACCAGTGTGGCAAGCTGAGGTCTCCCTCCCCTGGGTGGGCAAAGGTCAGAGCTTGGAAGCAGGGGGAACGCTGGGGTCCAGGAAGGGGACAGAGGGAGGAAGAGTTCCAAGGTGTCACCTCATTCGTCCTGGATCTTCCAGCCCCACACTGCTCCACCCAGAGGTAATTTCTAAAAATTCAACTACTAGCCAGGCGTGGTGGTGCACGCCTTTAATCCCAGCACTCAGGAGGCTGAGGTAGGAGGACCATTGTGAGTTCGAGGCTGGCTTGGGCTACAACGTGAGTGCAAGGCCGGCCTGAGCTACACAGTGTGACCCTGCCTCAAAAAACCAGGGCTGGGGGTTTGGCTCAGTGACTTAAGCGCCTGTCTGGCAGGCACGAGGTTGTGAGTTCGATCCCCGGTGCAGCAAAATAAATAAATAAATAAATAAATAAAATAAAAATTCAACTACTGAGTAGCTGACAGAGACATTGAATTGCAAGGAGCCAAAAAAGGTTAAAAATACTTCTTCAGATTCTCTGTATGGGTCTATGTGTTTTGTTTGTGTTTTGAGATAGTGTCTCATTTTTGTAGTCCAGGCTGGCCTTGAACTCGCAACAGTTCTGCTTCAGCCTCTTGAGTCTTGGGGTGACCAATGCGCACCCACCACGCCGAGCTCTGGGCTGGGCCTCGCTCCCACGGTGGCCGTTCCTTGGGACAGACGCTTAACCAGGCTCCTGGTCCTATGGGTGCTGGGGGGTGGGTGGCCTCTGACCCTCATTTCTGTCTCTTCTGTCCCCTGAAAGCGAGAGCACCGAGGAGAGTCAGAGAGCTAGGCAGATCCCCCGCAAGCCTGAGGGGCTGAGCCCGGGGAGCCCTGCTGGCCGAGCCTGGTGAGCCCCGAGTGTGAGCAGCCCTCGGAATGCAGGATCCCGGGCCGCGGGCCGAAGGCGGGAGGGGTGGGGGGAGGAGGGAAGGCGGGGGCGCCGCCGCCGCAGCCTGCAGCGCCCTACGCAGCCTCAAGAGGGCGCGCGGGCCCTAGGAAGGACCCTTCCCGCCGACTATGCGCCCCACCTGCAGGTGACTGCAACCCATTGGCCCCCCAGCCTGTGGGAGAGGTGGGGCCCAGGTCTGGAGTGACAGATGGCAGCGCGGGCATCTTTTACAGCCCCGATTCCTGCCGATTCCCAACCACTCATCACGACTCCCTTCCCGATGCTGAACAAGGGGCACAACCCAGTTCTGGTGGTCTGGGGGTCCCCAGTTTCTCTCAGACGCTACAGAAGGGTGGTCGGCAGCAGACCCCCACCCAGGACGGCCGGCCTAGGACCTCCACGTCCTGGGGCTGTCGGAGGAGGGGTTTTCCTCTCCTACCGCTACAGCCGCGGGGTCCAGCCCGTGCTGGGGTGAGGGCCCCTAAAATAGTACTAATAAATAGAGGGCTACAGAGCATCTCCCTGAAAGGGCGAGGTCTGGAATTGGCCAAGGGGCTGTGTAGCTCAGGCTGGCCTTGTGTCACAGGGATTCCCCCTGCTTCAGCCTCCCGAGTGCTGGGATTGCAGGAGTGCATCACCATGCCCGGCTTCATTTCTTTTTTACTTATTTTTATTTTTTTGTTATTTTTTGGTGCCGGGGATCGAACTCACGACCTCGCACTTGCCAGACAAGCACTGTGCCGCTGAGCTAAATCTCCAGCCCTATTTTTTTTTGTTTTAAACGTTCTAAATTGGGTATGGTGATACATGGCTAAAACCTCAGCACTCTGGGAAGATGAGATAGGAGAATTGAAAGTTCAGGCCCAACCTGGGCAATTTAACAATTTAACAGTGTGGTGAGAACCTGTTTTGAAATAAAAAATGTAGGACTAGGGGTTTAGCTCAGTGGTAGAACATTTGCCTAAAATGTACCAGACCCTGCGTTCACTTCCCAGCACTGAAAAAATAATAAAATAATACTAAAACCTACAAACAAACAAAAAAGTACAAAAGAAGCGATGGTCATGGTGGCACAGGCCTGTAATTCCAGAACTTGGGGAGGCTGAGGCAGGAGGATCACTGGGAGTTCAAGACCAGCCTGGGCTACATAGTAAGACCCTGTTTTAAAAAAAAAAAAAAAAAAAAAAACTGGCTGGGGTATAGATCACTGTGAAGGTCCTGGGTTCAACCCCTAGTACCACGAAAAGCAAAATTCTGGAAGTCTTCTTTTGTTATTACAAGTTTAAGTTAAATTATAATGCAGGTGGCGACTTTGCCCTAATAAAGCAGATTGCTTGGACGCCTGGGAAAGCAGAAACCATGTGGGCTGTCACTTCTGGGGTGTGAACCCTGCTTCTGAGAAGAGCACTTAGTAGTCAACTAATCAGAGGTTGTTTTCCCTGGAATTTTGAGAGGAAATCAACAAATTTACAGAAAGAAAGACACTTAAGACAGCTCAGGCTGAGGAACATTTTGCAGGGGCTTTTGTGGGTTTTTCTTTTTGCTTGTTTTGGGGGTTTTTTGTAGTGCAAGGGATTCCTGGGGCCTCTGCCCTCAGCTGCATCCTATTTTTTACTTTTTATTTTGAGACAGGGTCTTACTAAGTTGCTAAATTGCCCAGGTTGGGCTGGAATTTGTGATCCTCCAGCCTCGGCCTCCCGAGTGCTGTGATTACAAGTGTGTGCCACCACGCCATGCTTAAAAGTAGGCTATCTTTGTATACTATCAATGCATGATCAGAAATTAAAATCAGAACCTAAGCCGGGCGTGGTGGCGCACGCCTGTAATCCCAGCACTCGGGAGGCTGAGATAGGCGGAGCGTTGTGAGTTCGAGACTGGCTTGGGCTACAACGTGAGCACAAGGCCGGCCTGCGCTACATAGTGCGACCCTGCCTCAAAAAACCAGGGCTGGGAGTTTGGCTCAGTGCCTTAAGCATCTGCCCTGGCAGGCGCAAGGTTGTGAGTTCAATCCCCAGTGCCGCAAAAAAAAAAAAAAATAAATAAATAAATAAATAAAATCAGAACCTAGCCAGGCGTGGTGGCGCACACCTTTAATCCCAGCACTCGGTAGGCTGAGGTAGGAGGAGCATTGTGAGTTCGAGGCCGGCTTGGGCTACAATGTGAGCGCAAGGCCGACCTGAGCTATACAGTGTGACCCTGCCTCAAAAAACCAGGGCTGGGAGTTTGCCTTAGTGACTTAAGCGCCTGTCTAACAAGGCACGAGG